>SKCR01038586.1:0-109574 GCA_019454045.1 Zanthoxylum bungeanum
CAATTCCTGAATTAGTCATGAAATGGCATTTTTCCCAATTTAACACAAGTCCTTTTTCTTTACATCTTTTCAAAACATTTTCCAATTAGTCAAGCAATTATCAAATGAATTTCCAAAGATAGTTATATCATCCATAAAGACCTCTAAACAGTGTTCAACCATGTCACTAAATATGCTCAACATGCATCGTTGGAATGTTGCAGGTGCATTATAAAGTCCAAATGGCATTTTTCTAAATGCAAATGTTCCAAAGGGGCATGTGAATGTGGTCTTTTCCTGGTCTTCTAAAGCAATGGGAACTGATAATAACCTGAGTAACCATTAAGAAAACAATAATAAGGGTGTCTGGCTACTCTTTCTAAAATTTGGTCAAGAAATGGCAAAGGAAAATGATCTTTTCTAGTTGCGTCATTTAATTTTCTATAATCAATGCGCATACGCCAACTAGATGAAATGCGAGTTGGGATTAATTCCCCTTTATCATTTTTTACAACAGTGATTCCAGACTTTTTAGGTACAACCTGTGTAGGACTTACCCATTTACTATCAGAAATAGGATAGATAATGCATGCATCAAGAAGTTTAAGGACCTCAGTTTTTACTACTTCTTTCATGTGAGGGTTTAATCTTCTTTGGGGTTGACGATATGTCCTAGCATTATCTTCTAGATGTATTCAATGTGTGCAAATTAATGGATTAATACTTTTATGTCTTTTAAAGTCCATCCAATTGCCAGTTTATGTTCTTTCAACACATTTAAAAGTTTACCTTCTTGATCGCTTGTGAGAGAAGAAGAAATTACCACAGGGTAAGTTTGATTATCTTCTAGAAATGCATATTTCAGTCCTTCTGGCAAAGCTTTTAACTCCAAATTGGGTGCTTCTTCATGTTTTTCTTCTTCTTAGTGTTCCCAGTTCTTCATCGTCTCCAATACCTGAATAGAGTCAAGTAGAAAATCATTAGTAATATCTGAATCAGTTTGTGCACTTGACTCAACATAATTAGCAGTAAAAAATTTCATGGGATCAGATAAACTCCCCTGAATATGCTCATCCACAATAGGTTCAATTGATTCTGCACTTTCGTTTTCATTATCTTCATCATATGGTTGTTTGCACATGTTAAAAATATTTAACTCTAATGTCATGTTGCCAAAAGAAAGATTCATGATTCCATTCCTGTAATTTATTAAAGCGTTAGCTGTTGCTAAAAATGGCCGACCAAGTATTACATGGATTGGCTTATAACTCTCTGCCACAGGTTGTGTTTCTAAAACAATAAAATCCACAGGATATACGAATTTATCGATTTGCAATAACACATCTTCCACAATTCCTTTTGGTACCTTAACTGATCTATCGGCAAGTAAAAGGGTAGTTGAGGTTGGTTTCATCTCACCGATATTAAGTTGCTGGTAAACCGAAAATGGCAGTAAATTTACACTAGCTCCAAGATCAAGCAAAGCATGTTCAATGTTTTGATTTCCAATAATACGATAAATAGTTGGACAACCAGGGTCTTTATATTTTAATGCATTATTAGTTGAGAGAATGGAACTTACCTGTTCAGCTAGAAAAGCTTTCTTTCTTACCTGGTGTTTTCTTTTAACGGTGCACAGATCTTTCAGAAATTTGGCATAAGATGGTATCTGTTGAATGGCATCTAACAAAGGGATATTGACCTTTACCTGTTTGAATATTTCATAAATCTCTGGGGAATGGTTTAATTTCTTTGTTTTTAATGCCTGATGAAATGGAGGTGTATGAGAAAAACTATTAGTATCAACGACGGGTAATGGTTCATCAACCCCTTCCTTACCCTCTGATTCTGATTTTTCCTCAGTTTCATGAGGTTCAAGAATAGGTATGTGGATGGTCTTACCACTACGAAGAGTAATAATAGATTTGACTTGGTCTAAGTGTTGACTTCCAGAACTACCTCATGAGGGTTTTGATGGCTTTTGGGATTTGACTGAGGTTGTGCGGGAACTTACCTTTCTCTTTAATGGCCCAAGCAGATGTGATTTTATCAAAAGTTTCTTTCAAATCATTCATCATTTGTGCATTTTGGTTATTGATGGTTTCTTGTTTTTCCATGAATGCACTCAAGTTATCTTCAATGGTTTTCTTAGGTGGTGGGATATATGGTGCATAATTCTGGGAGTTTCGGAAATTCTGGTGAAACTGGGGAGGTTGGTGTGAAGGTTGTGCTTGGTTATCATTCCTCCAATTGAAATTTGGATGGTTTCTCCAAACAGGGTTATAGGTCTGTGAGTATGGGTTTGGATTTGGTCTATTGAATGTGTTTATGGAACTGACTTGGTCATAGAGACAATCTTTCATGGCTGGTATGGATGGGCAAACTTCTGTGACATGTTCATTTGAACTACAAATTTGACATATGATTTCCTGAACTGACTTGACATGATCCCTCTTCCCTGTTTCTAAAGCCTCAATTTTTTTAGACAGAAATACATACTTTGCAGCTAGGTCATGGTCTTCCCTAAGGTTAAACATACCTCTACCAGATGGTTGTGTTTTAACAGATGACTCATATATACCAATTGTATCCCATTGTTGTGTATTCTCTGTTATGTGCTCTAGGTAATCAAGTGCATCTTCGGGATCTTTGTCCCTAAACTCACCATTGCACATCATCTCCACTATTTGTCTACCTTGAGGTGTTAAACCCTCGTAGAATTGGGCAACTAACCTCCATGTTTCAAACCCGTGATGTGAACAAATATTTAACATCTCTTTATACCTCTCCCAACATTGGTAAAGTGTTTCCCCCGACTCTTGTGTGAATGTTGTGATTCTTCTCTTAAAGGAATTTATCCTATGAGGGGGAAAGAACTTTTTAAGAAACTGCTCTTGTAAATCATCCCATGTTCTAATAGATCCTGACCTAAGATTTTGTAGCCAAATTTTAGCTTTATCCTTTAAAGAAAATGGAAAAAACTTTAACCGAATTATATTCATGCTACAATTTTGGTATGTGCAAGTGTTACATAATTCTTTGAACTCTCTTAGGTGCTGCTAAGGGTTTTCTGATTCTAGACCATGGAATGTGGGTAAAAGATTGATGACACTTGATTTAAAATTGAAACGTGCTGCTTCTGGAGGAAAAACAATACAAGATGGTGATCCTAACCTAGTGGGATTCATGAATTGTCTGAGTGTCCTAGGGTGATTAGGATCTCCATGCTGAGACTCGTTTTCTTCCTGATTAACTGGGTTTTCAACTTGGGCAGGTGGATTTTCAATTTGGTTTTCAGCCATTCTGACTAACAATGAAGGTGATGATGACTCTCTTTTTAATCTGCCACTAGATGTTCGAGACCAGTGTTTCATGCAACTTAAAAAAAACTATATGTAAAAATATGAAATTGCAAATACAAAACTTGAAAATGAAATTAAACTAAGAAAATGAAAAGAACAAATTAAGGAAAATACAAATGCAGTGATTTAGATCTAAAAACGTCCTCTAACCCTTGTTAATTCTGATCTCAATGAATCTCTCGCTCATTTTTCTCAATGTCTTGAATTATGTTTTCGTGAAGTTTTATGAGAGCATCTTTACGTGGGGATGGTTCAAAAAATTCTTTTATGAATAGCAAACACCTTTTAAGTTGATTTTTCAGTTTCCGGTAACCAAGAAAAATTAAGAACAAGGTCTCTCTATATGTGGGATTTCAGGGTTCAGGGTGCATCAAGGATTAATCAGGATAGTTGGGTCTACATAAAAACAAGAACAAATAAAGAAAAATAAGATGTAGAAATTAAAAAAAATACGAAATAAAAATAAAGAAAAGAAAAGTAGAGAAAGAAGAAATAAATATTCAATCTACTAAATAAGACTTCCCCGGTAACGGCGCCAAAAACTTGACATGCTCGAAAAGTGGTCTTTTACTCCCAAGTATAAGAGTGTCGAAGTAATAAAATAACCCGGTGAGTCTGGGGTCGATCCACAGAGAAGAGATTTAGCAAAATAGAATATTTAACAGTACAGGAATGAAAAGTTTGCTTTGTTGAAGTAGTTGGAGGATTTTAGGTTGAAATACAGTAATAGAAGGAAATGCTGGAGTTAGGGGATCCACTTTTAGTCTTTTAAACATTTATAAATCTCGCTTTATAATAATTTATAAATTGTCTTTTTATACCCACTTAATTTATTACAAGAATTAATTATGCCAATTAAAGAACCAGCCATAAAAGCGGTAGTCATTACTGTCAATAATTAGTCCGACCAAGGTACCAAGCATGCCAAAAATAGAAAACCAGCCATAAAGGCGGTGATACCGTTTGTCTATAACAAGTCCTACCAAGGTACTTAATTATGCCAAAATCGTATAAAACCAGCCATATAGGCGGTATAAAGATAAAACCAGCCATAAAGGCGGTAGACAGATAAAACCAGCCATAAAGGCGGAATAAAGATAAAACCAGCCATAAAGGCGGTAGACAAGATAAAACCAGCCATAAAGGCGTTATAAAGATAAAACCAGCCATAAAGGCGGTATAAAGGTTGTCAATAATTAATCTAGATTTAAATCAAGTTTTAATCATTATATTTCAATTTATTTATTCTAATAAAAGCGAGTTTAATTTATGTTCTCATTATAAAAGCTTCACCCTTACTCCAGCAGAAAAGAAATTAGCTACTCATTTTGTAATAAAACATATTCGTACTTTTATTATTGAAAGAAAAAAACATTACAAAAAGCTTTAAGTAAATAAACAAACAAGACACTCTCTCTCCAAGGATTACAGATGAATCAGGAAAGAAAGTATGAAAATTTCTAATGTCGGACGCTCCTTTTTATAGGCAAATTCGCCGCCCAGACCAGCGAATGCATGTTGTGGACATGTGTCAAAGAATGGTGAAGCCACGTTGGGGACACGTGTCAGAGAATGGTGAAGCCACGTTGGGGACACGTGTCGCGACGTAAAGGTTCCATGTGTCACAACGTGCTTACAGATTTTACGACATGCTTGCCGATTTTACAACATGCTTGCCGATTTTACGACGTGCTTGCAGATTTTACGACGTGCTTGTCGATTTTACGACGTGCTTGCAGAATATTTTTTTTCACGTCTGATTTGTCCCGTCGAGCTTCCGAGCAGTATTTTTCCTGACAAAAACATAAAATAACACAGTAAAAGCACTCAAAGCATAACTTTAAAATATTTACACAAATGTGTCAATTTAAGGGGATTAGAGAAACTATAAGTGTAAATGATTAACTTATCGTCTAAAAAATATGCACTTTTTAGTATTCATCAGTTACTAGAGATCCGATATGTGCTTCGTACGGGGCAGACACAATTCCAGCCCCAGGCCTAGCACGTGACATCCGATACTGGATCGAAATACGCAATACTACGTATACTACGCCTGATACAGATCACATATTCCAGTAAGAATATTTCTGGAGAATTGGGTAGGCATGGTGTTTTGCTAGAAGCCAACCTTGTCTTGTAAATCGGTAAAAATGTAATACTAGATATTACGTGTTCGGATAGTCCGACGATCGGATTTACTTTCAACATATCCGGAGATCTCATGGGTCGCTTCCCGAAGATTCACCGATGACGTATGACTCGCACTTTATTAATCTAGGATTAATTATAAGAGAGAAAATTAATCTGGGATTAATTACGGAGATATTTTATCTGGGATAAAATATTAATTAAAATAGAGATAACGATTAATTTGGAATTAATCGATAAAATAATATATTCGATATATTATACGAAATTGGATTTCGACGCGGAATTGAAATTAGATTTTAATTCGGGCGAACGAGTTAATTTAGAATTAATTCGTTAGCGACGTGAATAGTGATTTTGCTAGGCATAATTATTTAATTACGTCGCAACGAAAAATTCGTTAATTTGGAATTAGCGAACCCGAGCCCGGGAGTGTTTGCGGGCGCACTCGCATTACGAATTTAAGTGCGGCTCGCAAGTTACATCAAGCATCAAATCACTAGTCAATAAAATTGATGTTATATCTAGTCACTTTGAGTGATGTGACAACTTGTCACTTGTGATTGATGGTGGTAGTTGGAAAGCATTAATTGCTTTTTGGCTCTAAAATTTTATTTGACTTTTTGAAAGCCATTTACAAAATTTTTTGGATTAGATTTTTGGTATTAGGTTTTTAGAAAACCAAACCAAGATACTTCACCATTCTCTCTCCCAAATTTTCGGCCAAGGGCCATATTTTCTTCTCTCTCTTTTTCTCTCACAAAACCGAGAGCTTGATGATGAACATGGAAGATTTGTTGCAAATCTTGCCAATGCTAGCACATGAAGGGTCATCCTAAGGTGATAGGAACTAACTTGTGAGCTTGGAATCACCATTTGCAAAGCTTGGAGCTTGGAGCACACTTAGAGGTGATGACCGAAAATGAGGAGCTCAAAAACAGCCCATTGCCGAGCACAACAAGGAGGGGAGAAAAGTTTTTGTTCCTCGCATCGCAATCCGAACAGTGTAAGTATGTTTCCGCCATTCTTCATTGTTGTATTCACATGTGTTTCAAAGCTTCAAATTGATACTTGGGACTTAATAGATACCCAACAATGGTATCAGAGCCATTTGAGCATGAAACTTGAACTTAGGGTTAAAATTAGGTAAATTGAATTTAAGCATGATTTGATAAAATTAATTGATTGAGTATGCTTGAATGATGTTGTATTGAAGTTGTATTGGATCAATTTCATGAAATATTCATTGGATCAATTTTTGCCCAATATCTAGGCTTGGCCGAGAGTTTTAATGCCCTATGTCATGGTGATTTTTTGATTTTTGATTCATTTGATGAGTTGAAATCAATTGGGAATTGTTGATTTGAGAATTAATTGGATTGAATTTGAAATTAAGTTATGAAATTTGGAATTTGGTAATTTAATTAATTGGGCCTATTTTGGAAATTGGGCTTAAAAAGTTGTAATTGGGCTTAATGGGCTTGGTTGTACCAAGTTAGGTTTATGCTAAATTGGTTGGATCCAATTGGGCCCAAAACCATATCCATAAAGTCCAATTATGACTTAAATAGACCTTTAATATTAATTGGGCCTAATAAGCCTAAATTGGTTTCTTGGCAAATAAGGGTGATTCCTTAAATGGGCTTTGGTATTTGGGTTTGACCCATATTGACCAAAAGTCCATGCCTTAGAAATTAATTAAAAGCCCATTGGACTTTAAATTAAATTGACATTGGATGTTAATCGGGCTTTGAGACCCGTAACGATTAGATTTGGAATCTAAGTCGTAAAGGTTCATTAATAAAGTGTAATATTTAATTTGGAATTAAATAAATGAATTAGTATTAAATGAAAATTAAATTGGATTTAATGTTGTAGTTTAATTTAATTCAAGAATTCGTACTTTGAGTACTTATTCGCAAAACGAGTTTGACTCGCGCAAAATCAAATTGTTGTTTGAACATTAGATGGTCATTAATATTCAGATTAATAATTGGATTAGATTGATTGATAACATGCTTGTTTGAATACATGGTTGCGATGTATGAATAATGTACATCGGATGGATATTAGATGGGTGGGGTAATTTTAGAAATTGTTGTAATAAATTTAGAATTTATTAATTGGACCTGTGTGTCCAGCCTATTACCTCCTTACTCTTTGTATTTCTCTTCTCACCTATTCCCCTCAATATAAATGAGGTTTCTTTAGAAGTGTTATGTAATCGGGTAGAAGTAATACTTGTGCTAGCGGGAGAGAGGAAATGGAGAGATTTGTTCTAAGAACAATGTTTAAATATTCATCCGCATATCATTATTATTTATTTATATGCGCCTTATTATGTGTTTAGAATGCATGTTTAAGGGTGTATGATGATGAGACCTTAACAAAGATAATTAGTTGGTTGCCAATTGCACGCGAAAAACCTTCACCGCATATTAAGCGTTTTTCCTTCCATTGAGTGATTCTTACTCAAGATCCAAGACTGGCATTGATTTGTTGGTCAAAGTCAAGGCCTTTATCCGTCGAGGATGTGTTTGAATCATGAAGGCTTTGTTCCATATTGGTGTCTTGTCCAAGTTGTGATTTGTTTGCCAAAGTCAAGATCACTTCTTATCCATCGATATTGATTACGAAGCTTTCCATGGTCAATGGGTTCCGCTTAACTGGGATCACTAAGTTTGTTGTGCCAAAGTCAAGGCTTAGTTGATTCAGAGGAAAAATGTTAGGAAATATATTGGATATATTGGCATTGGATGTCCGTTAAACATATCCTGAAGTATCTCAAAGGTACTAAGGATAAGTTTATAATTACGGAGGAAATGAACTGCAGGTTAATGGGTATACGGATTCTGATTTCCAATCGGATCCCGATGATAGAAAGTCTATATCTGGATTCGTATTTACCCTAAACGGAGGTACATTTTGTTGGTAAAGTTCCAAGCAGGGGCCAGCAGTTGATTCCACCACAGAGGTGGAATATATTGCTGCTTCTGAAGCTGTAAAAGAAGTTGTTTGGATTAAGACATTTATCACAGAATTGGGAGTTGTCCCAAGTATCGAGAATCTGATTCCATTATATTGTGATAATACTGGAGCCATTGCACAAGCAAAGGAACGAGGGCGCATCAAAAATCGAAGCATGTGGAACGAAAGTACCACATCATTCGAGAGATTGTGTCGCGAGGAGATATTGTCGTGTGCAAGGTCCCGAATGAAGATAATATAGTAGACCCACTTACGAAGGCCATACCTCTGAAGTTATTTGATAAAAATGTGGAGTCGATGGGTATTAGATACCATCGATATTGGCACTAGAGCAAGTGAGAGATTTTGTTAGGGTTGGTGCTCAGAGCGCCAATTTCTTATGTATTTCCCTGTAAATACTTGTCTAAATATTTTATTAATGAATAAAATGAACAGTTTCTTTAATATTACTTCATATTTATATGGTAAAGATGTAAATAACCTTAGAGTGATTGGTTATGATACAATTCCAAAAGCGTCGCAATTGACATTGAGTTGTATCATAACAACATCATTCTTTAACTGTTCCTGGTCAAGGTTTACAATTACTTGGTCAGTAAGTAAACTCGTTGAGACCGGTACGTGTCATATATTGGAATGTTGGATTCCAATGATTTCTCAATAAACCATGAGTCTTGGAACACTCGTATAGATATGTAGGTGTTTATATCGGATAAACATTGAACGACTCACCGAAGATTCTTAATGGATGGTACACCAACGTCAATAAGAATCTTATCGGATTGAGTGAGCATAGTGATTATTTTACTTGAGATACCACTGTGGATTTATGAGTTATCCTCCACACTTTGATAGCAGTCACATCACCGATCTTTTCAGATCAGACCTCCGCCTGTTCGTTGGGTGTGGATTGATGCTCAGTATATCATGTATGTGTCAAGTTAGGATCTGTGAGTTCTATGTACAGAGCATAGGTATTCAATATAGAATTAGTAATCTGTTAAATCCATGGGCCCGTGGTACACTGTAGAAGTGAGTTCCAAGTGTTATTAAGAGATTACTAATAGAAACGTTGATGTGATTATATCTATAGAGATTTGACGTTTATATCTATATCTCTGGAATAATTAGGATACCTGTGACGGAGGAATTATACGTATACAATGACCTCAACCTGTATGGTTTAGAGAGTTTATATGTGTTCATCATAATTTACGGGTGGGTAGATTACGGACACGAAATTGGATTTCGTGACGAATATGCTTGAACCTAGATAGTCTCACTAATGAAATATACTCGTAGAGTAATAGGGCAACTTTTATGAATAATACTGATTATTTATAAATCGTTTAACGGTTAAATGAAAATACATACGATTGAGATCTTTCGGTCATTTGTTAAATGTCAAATTGTGATATTTGACATTTATAATCAATAAATGTATTTTGATTATTAAATGTAATTATAATACATATATTTAAGATATTTGTATTTAATTATTTGATTATTTAAATGTTAAATGATTAAATTAATTAAATAATAAATATCTTATTACTTTATTAAAGTAAGCAAATGGCCAATTTTGATTGGATCAAATGGTTTGATTTAATTGAAACATTTGTGAATTTCATTAAATGGTTTAATGATTTATAACCACAAATTTATTAAATCATTTTCCTTTTATTAATTGAAACAAAATTGAAATGTCTGGCAAATATTTTTTCCCCCTAATTTTCAGCAATTACATGGAAAATATATAAGTTTTTTGTTTTCATTTTGTTTCATAATATTAAGTAACCAAAATTCAAATACAAAGAAAGTTGAGAGAAAGCCGAAGAACAAAGGTGAAAGCTTGACCAAAAATTGGATTTTGTAAGTTTTTCCTTAACTTTTTCAACTTAGAAATTGTTTCTAAAGTTCTAGGCCTCAACATGTGTAGCTTAGAATTTTCTCTACTCTTTTATCATGTAACTGATTTGTTGGGAACTTGTATGAAAGATGTTAGCATGTATATTTGACAAAGTAAGCTTAAAATGGGTTTATAAGCTTTCTTTGATTATTTGATAATTAAGTTGTCATTCTAGAGTTGTTTAGCCACTCATTAATAACCTAAAATTGTTCTTGTGTTATTTCAAGTGGTGAGACTTTTTTGGTGTGTTCAAGAATTGATTGAAGTGTTGAATTTATTCAATTTAGTGTAAATTGATCAATTGGAGTAATTTATGAAATTAAGGTTCATAACCTATTCCAATTTTGGGGCTTTTCATATATGTGATGTATTATGATGTATATATAATATATATTAATTTTGGGATTGATTGGATTTGATCTTGACTTGTTTTGAATAAGATTGGACTAAATTACAAATCCCGAAAAATATTGGGATGTTTTGGCAATTTCAAAAAAAATCGGGTTTTGTGTTGCAATTTGTATTTTGATGTATTAGACATGTATAAATCATTTTGGTTTGATTTGGAATCACTTAAAATTATATTTGATAATTTGAAGATCAAAATGAACAAAATGCAAACCTTTAGGGGCTAATCGGTAATTGTTAAGAAATATGATTTCTTAGGTAAAAATTTCAATTCTTAAGTATTGAGTAATTCAAATAAATGAGTTTATTTTAATTGCCCAAGAAGAATTATTGAAATTCAAAAATTTTGATTTTCCGTGTTCCGCTGCGTTACCCGTAATACCGCCCAAAACCCCAACAATATCAAGCAAAACATAAAATAAAATATCCACTCACATGTTAGGTACATCACATAACACATATCAAATCCATCATCCACTAACGTTTTTTGTAAACGTTTCGCGACGTTTCCTTTATATTTATGTCGTTATTTGATATCGAATAAATAGGTTTAGGTGAAATATGAATAAATTATTCATATTAGATATTGAATAATTTATTTGGTAATTTGAAAAGGTTTTAAATTACGATTTCGCCCGAACCGCGCTTCCGCTGCGCCCATTGCCTAAAAACCCCAACAATATATATATGAAAATCAAAAAATAAATCAAGTACTCATCTCGTGGAATACTTACCTGGCTATGCGGATACTCCTGATCTTAGTCAAATTTGTCAAAACAAACGGTGGAAAACTATTAAAATTGTCGTTACGCGGAATTCTCGACTAACTATAACAAACTTCTGGACCTTCCCAGAACATCCAAAACAAGTCCGATTATAACGATTTTAGTTTCGTTACTCTTAAAATATCATATACTACAAATCCATTACATCAGATTCGCTTTTCAATCTAAAACCCAAAAATCCTCCTAAAAGTCTGAAAATATTACAAACGGATCTGGGACCTTTCGGATTTTTCCTGTTCCTTCCAAAACCGGTCAAATACTCCTAATACATCATAATATATCATTTCAGGACAATCAGATAAATTAAATATTTGAATTACGTGTTTTCGAAAAATCTACCGTAAAACTTCTGATAACGCTACGAAATGATCATGGACCTTCCGAAACCATCTAAACATTATCCTATCATCATAATTAACTCATATCTATCATTACATTCATCAAATCATAGACACGAGCGAAATCAGATTTTACCGGAAACTCGCAAATCCTACCGAATCAATCCAATTCATTCCGATTTCACCTGGATTCTACCAATAGCACACATACAATACATTCAAGCTCAATTCACACAATACACATCAAAACATAACTCTACAAATCTACTGAGAGCATCTACATATAAATCGTTAACTTGAAATTAGCGAATTTTTATCGGGATATCTTATCGAGATTCTGAGGGTATCGATGGACTCCCAACACTCCCACGAACGCGCTGGAATCGGAAAAATTCGAATCGGAACAACTGGGTGAATGACTTTCATTATTCATTGTTCTTTTCTATCTCGGTTTGCATGAAATCGTATGTCGTTCGACCAAACTAACATGACAATCTCGTAGTACATTCCAAGAGCTTTGATTTGGCAGGTGGCTTGATCGGAGAGATGAACCGGGATCGAGACATGAAGAACCTCGCGTCTCCCCTCCATTTCCGCCGGCCACCAACCGACACAAAATGGCCAGGCGCACTAGCCAGCACTGCAGCGCCGGCCAGATCGTGGCCATCAACCACTGCCTCTCTCTCTCACGCTTGAAGGGGTGAAGGAGTCGGGTGAGAGTTTTTCCAATCTTATACCATTTTTTCAAATTTCAAAAACTTATGGGTATTTATAATAAAATTTACGAAAATTACATATCAGCCCACGCAGAATTATAATATTGCCCATGATATAAGAATCTCTTTGAAATTCATACTTTTGAGGTCTTTTTTCTAAAAATATTCAACATGAAAGTTGTTCCTCCTCGAAAAAATTTTCCAACGGATCAAAAAAAACCAAAATCGGAGTTTGTTTGCTATTTCTATAGCCGAAACTTCGAAATTTATTTGTATAAAAATATTCAAAAAATACATGTAACTGATCCTTTCGAGTTACATGATTTCCAATGCAACGAAATCCTACTTTAAATAAATTGATGAAAATACTATTTAATTTTGATTATAATTTTTATAATTAAATAAATCATTTATTTTGATTTTGATTTTTCATTTCTAGCCCATTGAGTTTCATCTTATTCGGATTACTAGCGGGAGCAGCAAAAGTGTATGAAAGACAAAAACAATGACAACTGGCAAAGAAAAAGATAAAACAAGGACCATTTGCAGAAATGAGTGGATATTCGCTGGCATACGACTCTCTTCTCCTCTCTCGTCCCCGTACAGTCTCTCCCTCACTATAACAACTAAAATGCCCGAAACCAAATCCTCAATTCATCATCACAACAACACCACAGCAACATGGCCACCAACGCATCATCATTAACAACATTCAGCAGCTCTCTTTATCCACATCTCAAGAAACCCACTTTTTCAACCCCGCCCAAATTTGCTAAGCCCGCCCCTGTTTTGGCTATGGCCACTTTAACAACCACCCAGGTGGCCCCCGCCGTCATCGTCGGCAGTGGACGAGTTGGAAGAGCCTTACAGGAAATGGGCAACGGTAAGGATTTGTTAGTGAAGCGTGGAGAGTATGTGCCGCTTGATTTTGAGGGTCCCATTTTGGTTTGCACCAGGAATGATGATCTTGAAGCTGTTCTTGAGGCCACTCCTCGCTCAAGATGGAACGGTACTCGTGATTCTTGATTATATTATTCTGGTTATGCATAAAATTGGTCAATTCAGTCTGTTATTTTAATTAATTGATTATATTACTTAACATGTTACGATTTCAAAAAAAATAAAATAAAATAAAAAATAAAAAATGTTACAATTTTGATGTTTCAGGTTAGCATAGTAAATTTCTAGTATTAATATTTACATGGTGGTGTTGTAGAAAATTAAGTGCTTCTAAAGTGGTATTATTGATATTGCATTGCAATCATCCTGTATTGTTTGGAATTGGAGGAGATGGTTTCTGTGTGTTATTCAAGTAGTGAGAGTAATTTTGTTAAATTACTTGTTTTATGAATGATTGGAACTGATTTTATGAATTTGTTTATTGGCAATATGTTTTGAAAAATCTGGTTGATCTTCACGATCTAGCAGATTTGGTTTTTTTCCAGAATGGGATGCTGGAACCGTGGCTTGAAAGTAAAGGACTGAGGGATGCAGGCCAAGTGCTGGCTTATTTTGCTGTATCAAAGCTTGGGGAACGTCCAATTGATGGTAAGACTGATACCAATCCTGAAGGATTGACAGCAGCATATGGGAAATGGGCATCTGTAGTTGCTGCAAGATTAAGTGCTGGAGGCCTCTCTTGCAAGGTAAAAGAAGAGAATTTCCATTTAAAAAGAAAATGGGAAATTTGGGCTAGAAGTTAAAACTGTTTCTATGTAAAAACTTCTTGATGAATGGGGTGATTATGGGAGCTTCAGTTTTTGTTTAAACTTCAAACTGTCGTTTATGGAAGTGGATTTTGGTTATGGAAAACTTTGCTTTAAATAAGCTACCTATATTATTTTTTGGTAACAAATCTTGAAGTTTAATTATAAATTCCTATTGTAGTTTATCCTACTCTGTTAATCATATTTTATACACGTGGTTATGCTTCGTAAATCAGGTTCTTGACGAGGAAGCGTTCCAGAAACAAATGTTAGAAAAGTTAATATGGATATGTGCATTCATGCTTGTTGGAGCTCGCCATCCTGGTGCAACTGTTGGTGCTGTGGAAAAGGAATACCGCTCTGAGGTGAGTTCACCTTACCTTGAGCTCGTTAAGTGCCTTGTGGTGTCTTATACTTCTTGAAGTGGTGTTAGATTTCTGTGAATTCCATGGAAACATCACCGCCAGATTGTAATTTGAATAGAGAGATAGGAGATCGTACCATGATTAATATTACGCCTTCTAAGTTATTATGCTTCATAATAATATTTTTGCGTTGTGCATTTATACCAGGATGCTTCATATAATGAAATACTTTATGTTATTTGTGGCTGATATACAGGATATTTTAAAAAATGTGACATTTGTGTGAATACTTTATGTTATTTCCCTAAAGGTAAGGGGTGGACAAAGCCCAAATTTAATACTTTATGTTTTTTCCCCTAAAGTTAAGGGGTGGGCAAAGCCCAAATTTAATTTTTATCCCTTGCCACTCCCAAGATTCAAATTGCAAGGTAAATAGAATTACTTGTAAACTACTCAGTCAGAAGGGAAAAAATGATTTTTTTTTAGTGAATACTTTGTTCATTTAGTATGTCTGGTGGTATTTTTGCCACTTTCAATAAAGTTATACAGGATTCAGCCAATATGAATCAGAGCAACTGATCAGAAATTGTGCTTTCAGGTTTCTAGTCTCATTGCTGAACTTGCATCAGCAGCTGCTGCCGAGAAAAGAATAACATTTGAACCAGCAATGGAGGACAGGTTATGTGCTTATTCACGTGCTGTTGCGCACTTCCCAACTGCTGTTAAAGAGGTAAAGGTTGCAATTCCCAATGGTAACTTTAATCACAGCTAACTTGATGAACAACATCAGTTCACTGGTAAGTTTGTTAAATTCTTGCAGTTTAAATGGAGAAATGGTTGGTTCTATTCTCTCTCGGAGAAGGCAATTGCGGAAGGGAAGCCTGATCCTTGCCCCCTGCATACAGCATGGCTGAAAGAGTTGAAAGGCCTGTAGCAACTTTACTTGGGGTCCGTTTGATATTTTTCGCCTAGAGCTTTGCTATAGCTTCTTGGAGTAGAGTTGTTACAAGTAGTTCAACTAGTAGGCTTTTAGCACAAACTATGTAATTACTTTAGTAGACATGTATGAGAGTAGTGTAGTGTAGTAGTAGTAAAAATAAAATAAAGATGTTATAGACCATTCATCCTTTAAAATTATGAGTTATATAAACTTTCAAAAATACATAAAAATGAAACTGTTTTGCCTTCAAATTGATACAAATAGCAAAGATGCTACTTTAAGGAAAGCATTATTCAACAATTGCTATTCAATCAGAACCTGAACCTGATTGGTGCAACAATTTCTTTTCAATCATCAAATTTGCTGCATCAATTTGTCGGCTATAGTGAATGTGGGAGCAATATCCACAGGAACCTGAAGGCATAACAGAACTAACAGATTAATTTGAATAATCCCAGTAAATGAAGAACATGCAACGGAAACTCCAACTTATAATTGCAACATATGTAATGCCGACAGTTCTAGACTGTAAGAACAATATACATAAACCACAAATTTCTGCAGTATGGTTCGGTTTTATGCTTCAGTTCAGTTTTTTTTTTTTTTTTTTTTTTTTTTTAAAAGCCAAATTTCATTCAGTTCAGTTCCATGTTCCATCCTACACCAGACCAAACTGCAAATTGAAGAGCTAAAATCACGTGTATTGCGAAAGATTTTTAAAGGAGTGCCATCAGAGGTTCAATAGCATCATATATATGCTCTCCTAATATATATATTGTGTAGTTTCAATTAGATGGAAATCTGCATATTGGCACATAAATATATGCATTAGCAGGTAACATGACAGCTTATACCTGAACGTTTTCCAATTTTTGCAATGCAACTTTTAGTGGCTGTGTAATTGTACAATATTTGTGAAGAAGCAAACTTGCAGCCTCTTTGTCGCCTCTTGCCTGTATTGTGAGTATTTCTCTACTCAGGCTCTCAACTGCATCTTCAACCTTTCAATCGAAAATAAAGTTTATTATGAGTTCAATTTCACGGTAAGATCCGTAAAAGTAAGAGGATATTCAAAGGCTTTACCTTCTTGAAATCAACAGAAAAGGTATCATTTGAATGCAGAATAAAAGCTTCTTTCTCAAACAACCAGTTAAACTGCAATGCTTGTCCTTTCCTGACAATATTTGTTAAATACAGAATAAGTTGCATAATAATTAGAACTTAGCAACTAAAGAGTGGATTAAAAGAAGTATGAACATCTCCCTTACCCATGAGCTTCCTCTAAGCCAAATCGTACCGAGCGGAAACACCCAGCCAGGAAAGAAACATACATGGACTTTACCAAACTCTTTGGCAGCAAATCCTGCTCTCCATGGAGAGTGGGGGTATAAAGAGAGAAAGAGAAGGAAAGAAAGCGTGATATTAGTCAATACACATTGCATGACTATTATGAACAGAATTCGCAAATTATTTATTAGTTTCAGCAACTGTTTTTTAAAGCTCTTTATTCGAGTAGCAGTTTGCAAACTATACTTTCGAGTAACCAATTATCCCAAAAGCTTAAGCCTATGGAGAAAAGGCTCAATAATAATACGTGAAATCTAAGACGCCCCTCATGTGTATAATTGACTTTTAGTCAACATTGTTGTCAAGTTGATCCATGCACAAAGAAAGAAGCATATGGGTTCAAACAAGCAGAAACGTATTCTTGTATGAGTTGTCATTTAATTAATACAGTACAATAAGGGTATTGCCAATGGAACAACTCAAGACACCTCTTGGTCAACTTGGCCCTTAATGTGATGTGTAGACATTATTCGTGAAAGTTTAAGCTTATAGAAAGGGGCCTAACAGTAATAATCAAAATTCTTAAACATTCATATCAATTGAATTCTTTTCCTAAAAATTGCTACTTGCATCAATTGGGTATCCTAGTTAATATATCACTTGTATACATTTAAACCATACCATAGTTGAAATGTAATATATGTAAATATTCTTTCCTTACCTTGCGGATTAGAAACTTCAGTGCCCAGAGGCCAACTATATCAGCTTTTGCTTCTTCCATAGCTGAGTGAAGTTCTTGCAATTCCTGAATCCAAAATAAAAGTAAGAGAACAGAGAAGATGTTTTCCAAACGAAATAATGATAAGAAAATAGAGACTTCTTAAAGCTATACCAGGAGTGAGTCAGTGAACAGAGAAGCAGAAACTCACTTCATATACCTTTTGTACAAAAAGACAACCTTTCTCATGAAGAGAGAGAGAGATCGAATCAGAATATCTCAAATATGAAATCAGTACACCTTCAGCTCTAAGGAAGTCAAAAGTATTATGGACTACTTAATTTCAAATGATGAAACCACAGAAATGAAAATTTATTTTTGTGATTTTTTAACCTGACCTGGGAAGAACCAAAAAACTTTAATCGACTAAAAAGTGAGAAATGAGTAGATGGTAAATATGAAATCATTTCACCTTTAGCTCTATGGAAGCCAAAGTATTATGGACCACTGATTTTCTTTTTTTAATTTTTTAATCTGAGAACCGAAAAAACTTAAATTGACTCAAAAGAGATAAAAATGAGTAGTGGCATGTTCAAAAACTAGCAACAATTAGAGGATCACAAAAAGGATTTATACATATATATATATAGAGAGAGAGATGCTCTAAAATAAAAAAAGACAAAAAACAAATTATGACCGAGACAGGCTAGAATGACTATGTGTATCACTTCTAGCCAACTATAACTAGCAGAAGATAATTTTTGTCACATTCAGTTGAAACATCAAAGTGGAGCATTCTGCAAGGCCTGCATTTCTTAACGTCAAAGCTCCTCACTTGGTGAACACTTGGAAAGCTAAGAGATTAAAATGCTTTCTAGCAAAACATGGTACTTAAATGGACAAAGCAGCAGTTCTCCTCCCAACTATCAAGCATTGCCTCATATTCTCCTATCTAGTCTTTTTGTTAGATAAGACGGGCCATCAATATAAATATCACCCCAAAAAAATATTCCAGCTACTAATGCTTCTCCTGAACACCATTCCATTTTACTTTGGCAGTTTAAGAATTTAAAAGTTTCCAGCTCAAGTCTCTCGGTTACTGGGCAATCCACGTCCATTAAGATATAGAGCATTTTCCCTCCAAGTTAAAAGACTTTTGGGTTTGTAAGAGTCAGTGTTCTGAAACACACTAACCGCTAGTCAGGCGGCAGGCTGGCGCATACCAAAGTTTAAAAATACGGATAACGCCTCGAGGCGGTCGGCCTTTGAGGCGTGAGGCGGACGCTTCAATGTCAGCACTAAAAAAAATTAATAATTTTTGTAATTTGATGAAATGATGATTCTTGATTAATAATAAATTTATTATAAATATTTAGTAATTTTTGTAACTTATTTTTTTTAAAATAATAAATAATTTTATTGTTAATAATAAATTAATTTGATACCATCCACTTTAATTTTTTTTGAGGATCATAATTAATGTTGATTAATGATATTAATAATTTATAATTTTTTTTACATATATATGATTATAGTAATACTACTTTCATTATTTTTATAATATAATTTGATACATAACTTCCTACAAAAATTGACAAAATCACAAAATCTAGCAACAAAAATTAATTTCCTACAATAAATACAAAAGATTATTAAAAGATTGACTTCCAACAAGTAATTTTAAATTCCATCACACTCCACAAGAAAAGTGTGAAGCAGTTGTCCATTCATTTAAAAAATTATTAATTTTTTTAATAAAAAATAAATAAAGAGCTATGGTGATGACGATAGCTGTCGGCATTTAAAAATTATTATAACGCCTCTTCATTTTTTCTTCTTAATTTCATCGTCTTCATTTCTTCATCAGAAAAAACCTCACAAATCATTTTTTTTCTTCTTCATTTCTGTGATGACGATGGTGTGATTTCTTCTTCTTCTTCATTTCTTCATCTTCATCTTCTTCATTTTTGGTGATGGTCTGATTTTTTTTAATTTTTTTTATGTCACCTCTTCGTCGGCGTGAGGCGGCCGCTTCTCGCCGCCTCACCTCGCATCAACGCGTGGCCGCCTCACACCGACGAAGCGGGTTAAAAAATAAAACCGCCAGAGGCAGACGCCTCGACGCGGCGCCTCTGGCCGTTTTTTTAAACACTGGCGCATATGCGCTATGTTGTCAAAGGCAGTAGGTGGGGCTAGGTGTTTTGGTAGTTCAACCCACCAAAGCGCCGCCTTTAACCAATCAAAAGATGGATTGACTAGTCAAACATGCAGAATTTTATCTAAATATATAAGAAATCATAACTTACAATACCTAAGGTACTGCCCAAGTGCCGTAGGTGGCAGTTTGAAAAATTTGCCCAAGCGTTGGTTAGGCGGCGCCTTTAACAGCAAAGCATATGCGCTGCCTCGGCGGGGCCTAGGAAATTCCTTGGCTAGTAGAGAATTCAAAAATTATGGTTTTTGCTCAATTTGGGGATTTTAGGGTTGGGGAAATTTGGACAAATTGAGCCTAGGGAAATGTTGTTTGAGGGATGGGGAAGGTTTGTAAATTGTCAATTTGATGAGAAACCAAAAAAATTGAAGAATTTTGGGATTTTTAAAAATTAGGGTTTGTAGGACACAAGGAAGAAGAAGGCGTGAATGAGTGGAAGAATATGCAGTGTTTTTTTATTTTAAATGATAAGTTGTAAACAGCGCCATTTTAGGGTTCTAAAAAAACCCCCAAAACGCACTAAGTTCATCCCTTTAATTTTTTTTTTTAAAAAATCATAACCCAAAATAACGTCATTTTGGGAAGGATATTTTTACTTAACCCCCTGACGTAGTTTTGGGGGTTAAATTAAAGATTTAAAAAAAAAAAAAAAAAATTTATTTAAGCCCCCCAAAACGAAACCCTGGAAGATGCGATTTGCAGCTCTGCAAAACAGGCCAGCCGCCTAACCCCGCCGAATTGGGGTTAGGCGTGGCGGCCTGAAACCGCTAGTAAGAGTTTATGTTGAAGTCAATGGGTTTGTGTGAGTACTTCATTCAAAGTCTTGAGCACCATGTTAGAAACAGTATGGAGGAATAGTTTACTCATTCAGTTCAAGTATTTTATCCCCAGAAACAGGAATAGAAACAATCAATAATGATAAAAAGATAAAATATTTCTGCAGTCAAGAGTCAACTATCATTCCATAATGGAACACAAATAAAACCATGTGTGACATATTAATACTCAGAAATCATAGTATGTGAACCGGACATGAAGTAACAAATAAATCAAGTATGCAGAAAAGGAAATTTATACAACTAACCAATCTCACTGTAGATTTTCGACCGTCTGGAAGTGTGATGCTATGAGGCCCAATACCATGGCAGCACTCATGGCAGATGGTGTGAGTGAAAAAAGAATCAAAATCTACAAGTTCCTGCTGTTCCTTTGTGATACATACATCAGCTATAGGCTGAAGAATATGCTTGAACCTGGATACAAGACAAGTAATACATTTAAAAGAATTTTCAGATTATACTATTGCCTGTACAGAACAACTTAAAACATGATAATTCAAGAAACTTCTAGGTAATGAATTGTACTTTGCTTCCGAAACATTCTTAAGCATAACCATTGATGTTCCTCGATCTTTTACTATACGCTCATCATTAGGCAAATTGAAAGCAACAGTCTGAGGACCTTTCACATCCTGATGTAAAGTCAAATTCATAAAGCTCAGCTACTTATACAAAAAGATAATAAAATGCACATAATGAAATCCAAAAATAGATACCAGTCAAGATACAAGTACAACTGGCATTAATTTCTGAACTGAAAATTCCTATATTATAATAATTCATTGTAAATTGATTCAATAACTTAATCCTAATTGACCAGCTAATACAATGACCCATCCAACCTAGAATTGATAGGTTCAAATCTAAGTCCAAATGTACTAATCAAAATAAAGTTTAAACTCAAATATAGAAAGGGGAGAGAGCATGAGGGTGTGTGTACAGAATGTGGAGATGGAGAGGGAGAGGGCGAGGGAGAGGGAAAGTGACAGAAGAATTAAAAATAATGTTGTTAAAAGATAAAAATGACCAAAAGGTGTTTAGATTCCAATCCTTTGTTAATCAAGTAGATGCAATAATCATGCAAGTCTTTTCTAAAGATTACTCACCCCTGCATTATACATAAGCTGGATGACACGAATGGGAGCAGCAATAACATCTTTGGATTTGTATGCACTATCCATTGGAAGATTTTGTTCTAAAACCTACAAAAGCAACATCTATTAGAAACAAAATTTTGGCAGTATAGATACGGGAAATTTGTTACACATTGAATCCATAAGAGCACCTTCAAGTTATCACCAAAGAGTTTAACTTGAGCTGTTGCTTTGTCATCCCGAATCCCAATAAATGCTTCAAATGTCGCCTAATACAAATATAATCAACTGATGAGCTACAATTTTATATGATAAAAATATGAACAGCAACAAGGATGTACAGTCACAAATTTTATTTTCAAATATAAATTTGCAATAGGATGTATGTAAATAAATGAAAGAAATAGAAAACAATATTATTTGATTTCGTACATCTATGCGATCTTCTGTTCAACTTTCCCCACATTTGATTTCGTACTCGTGTCCATTTTCAACCAAAATTTTTTTTGAGGTGCCCTCTTAGAAGGCCCTAGTCAACAAATGTAAAATGTTCTTCTAGGCACTTCAGAGTTGTATTCCTTAATAATTAGTATAAAGAAGATGTTTTTCAAATTTTTATAGCCAATTTGGAAGGTGCATTAATCATATTGTCAATTGCCTCCAACATAAGGTCACTTCTGTATAAACATCCAAGTATCCGACTACACAAAAACATTAAACTTGATTCACTGCATAGACTACTACTGCTAAAAGAAAACAACACAATATGTCTCAGCATTGTTGGTAAAACATCTCGAAAGTTCTAACTCTTGGATATTTTTGTAAATTCGCTGCTAGTTCATTTATAAGTTGACTTTTGAAGGGGTCTTACAGCTATTGCGAGTTGCGAGGAGTACACCTGACCTAAAAAATATGGCTAATGCCTAATAATTTTTTTTCCCTCTCTATATCTCAAACATGGCCACTCTTTTATAATTTATTTTCATTTCTTGTTGCATCATGCATGAAAATCACACACATTCACTACAATGACTTGTTATATAAATTTACCTTGTACCCAAAAATTGCATCTTCATAAGTCTCGTATGGCCCAATGGTGACATCCAGCTTGGAATCCTACATCCAACAAGAAAAAGGGTTAACAATATGCTAATAACTCCAAGAAGCACATTATCAGTGAAACTGGATCTTAGTCTTGTGATAGGAATAAATTGCATTTTTCTCTTTTCAGCCTAATCTATCTGCTTTTCTTGCACAGTCAAATGTTGATGTTGTGGTTGAACTCAATAGATTCAAAACATGGACTACGAAGCACCAATCTTGATAATAGCCATAATGGAAGTTAGCAGAAGGAGAAGAATAAGATGAAAATAAATCCAATGTATCTACAAGAGTTGGTGTAGAAGTTACTTCACACTCAAATAGTCAAATGTAATGCATCTGCCAAACTACATCAACTCATTTGGGGGATACTCTGACAATTTTCTGTGGATTTCAATTCATTGTTGCAACTAACAAGTGAAGCTAGAATGGCTGCAAATTATTTGAAGAGGTGGACTGAAACTCTGCAAGTAAGGAGAGGAAGAATATGGACAATTTTAACAACTGAGCTTATGATTAAGATTATGTACAATTCCCTAGCAAATCATTAAATGTACAGTCTGGGAAGCTCTCTCATCATAGACAGCTTCCTTTCCCAACAAAAGCTTTAATAACAAATTACAATGGTTTTCCATGTTAAGTTACTATTTGACCTTAAAGCTTAAGCTGCCTGTTAGGTAAAGAGGAACAATATTATTAAGCATTTAAGATCTAACAGCCACCCTCAAGTGCCAAGACCGATATCTAACACACTTGTCATGTGGACCAAGCCCAACCACAGTTAGAAGATAATAACAAAAAAAATAAATAAATATAGAAGACAGAAATAGAGCCATATGATTGAGTACCACATAAAAATAGTATTAAGCTCAAACATTCCAAATGATAAACAAGTGATTCCGAACCACATAAGAAATACGTAATTCAGCATATAATTAATAATCTGTAAACTAAATTAACTCAAAAAAGATTGCCAAAGTATTACTAATATTTAGTGCACTCTCCTCACTAGTCACTACCATTTAGGGGGCTCAACTCAAAAAGCTAAAGACGCATATTTCCACCACCAACACTGCCGGTCTTCTGTCTAACTTGCAATATTCTCAGTACAATCACCTATTGACTTGATAACCCACCAAGATAGGTGATCTTACATCTATCTTGTGAAATTCTCCTCTTATAAATTATATTAACTAAGTACATCATGATAACAGAAAATGCTAGAAACAATATCGGACACCATGTTGATAAATTAATCTTATGGGCAATGCAGACTCCATGCTCACCTTCAACTAGAACCATATTCAATGTTTAAAAATACGGGGCGGCGCCTCGAGGCGGACCTCCTCGAGGCGGTGAGGCGGGCGCCTCGATCCGAAAATCGGAAAAATAATCCAAAATACATTCATTTCTTCATAATTCATAGTATTTTCAAAAAACTATTGATAAGTAATCCAAAATACATTACTTTCTTCATAATTCATAGTATGTTCAAAAAATTATTGATAACTAATCCCTAAATAAGCTATCATTAGTGTCTAGCGGCATGAAGCTTGGGTCAAAATCTATGTCATCATCAGATGGGTCATCATCCAAAGAACCTCCTTCACTTGTATTGTCTTCATCCACTAATTGTGGAGTTTTCCCTTTCCCTAACAAATAACATAAAGTCGTATTATTTTTTAATTTGATTATATAAATTGCATTATTTGTACAAGATTAACTTACTTTGGTCTCTGCTCCTTTTTTGTGCAAGTGCTCTACTGCCACTCAGTTGTTCAATGGAACGACGACGTTTTGGAAGCCCAAAACGTCGTCGTTTCATTTTAGAAAATTTAAAAAAAAAAAAAAAAAACCTCTGCTGGTGAGGCGGGCGCCTCAGAAAAACCGCATAAGGCGGCCGCCTCAACCGTTTTTTTAAACACTGACCATATTACTGCTACTTTTCATATTATGTTGCTATAACGCTTACCAGAAATACGTAGCTCCATCAGGTAAGTTGCACTAAATCCATCATGTCTCGATCAGTGGTCTATATACTCATTTAAAATTCCAAAGAATTCGATTGAAATAGGACTTCCAAAACTGTCAAATTTCCATTTTTACATTTTTATCCCGACCATATCACTAATTAGAACCTCATAGGTGAATGTGCATGCAAAGTTTCATATACGCATATGTTGGTGTTAGAAGAGAGAGTAGTACAGGCTAAAGCAGGAAAAGTCAATATCAGTTTTTACATATCATGAGAATTTCCGATTCGGAATTTGTTGACATCTTCCTACATATAAGAAAATTTATGCAGTTAAGTTCTATGCCCGCTCCCCTCCCCTAAAAGCAAAATAAAATGAGTTTTGCAATAGATGCTATTTTCATTGTTTGTCCCATAATGACATACAGGGTATTATGAATAATTCAATGAATGTAAAACATATATGACAGGCTTCTAACCAATTCCATCCAGGCTATGTCCGAGTCGTAATAGTTATTTGAAAGGAAGGCATCTGCCTTACTATGTAGCAACCTCTTCAAACTACAAATGACAAGAAAGATTTGGCAAAAATAAGCACAAGGAACAGAATTCTGGACATTGGTAAGAAATGGGCCATCAACAACAAGATGTTCAGAAACATACCTAGGTGAACTGGCCATGTCCCCAGCTTTATGCAATAGTTCAGCCACTCTTGTGAGATAAGAATTATATTCTTCAGAATAAGGGACGCTATACAGATCATGAATGGAGCCAATTGCAGAAACTGTATGACCAGCTAGTGAAGAATCTAAACTAAACTCACTCCGCCTCTTGATAACAGTGAAAAAGCTTGTTGCATATTCCTGTTGCTTTTCTGTTAAGCTGTCCTTCCACAATTTAAATTCCTAGCACATGAGAGAAACTTATGGTTCTCCAAAAGATGTAATGCTATTTAAACAGATATTTTGCTTTCAGCATATTGTGAACTTCTAATCCATTACCATTTTGTCCATGTCTGGAGGGTAGAAATTAGCACCAGGAGGTTTCAGCATAGGAAATGAAGCTTTGTATTCCAGACCCTTCCACCCAGTAACTGCCTTTGTAGCATCAGGAAGAAACTTTACAGCTGAATCTGCGGTGGTCAAATATGCCTCATTTTCATCAAGGCAGGACCTGTTATACAATTAAATATGATTTATAAACAGACATCTTCTTTGCCTTGCCTTGTTTTGAAATTAATTAATCCAGTGAAAACACCAAAAAGATGGGGGAACGCTATACAAGTTGTATAAACAAGTCATATGAAGAGGGGACATTAGGAACAAAGGAGGGATAACAAAGAGACAAAACCCACTTCTAGAGATCTAATACATCAATGCACATGCACTCTTAAAAAGAATTAGATAGGACGATAATTCAACCAAAAACCAAGGGAAGAGACTCCTCGAAAAGTTTAACTCGATTATTGAGTATTCCAATCGAAAAGGTATTTTTCTCATAACAAAAACACCAAAGTAACGAAAGTAAAGTCTACTCCAAGAAACATAAGTTTTAACTCTACCAAATAATCCTCTCCAACTAACCAACAACAATACAACCATATTAGGCTCAATACAATAAACTCAAGAAAGTGAAGAAACGACAAAATTTTATGGCAACTCTAAAAATTTACTAAATATTATTTTATGTTTTTTTTTTGGCTTCAACAAGTTATCATGCTTAAAATATGAGAGTGGTTGTCCAAAAATAAAGTGAAACTTGGTATCTCCTTTACAAAAACATCACATTTGAGAAATGTTTTCATTAGTGGTAAAAAATTACAAACATTGGTTGCACTAAGAAGCCATTGTATTAACATATTTTAACTAGAAAAATCAGTTTAATTGTTTCAATTTTCAATTAAAAGCGTGAAACTATTTGCTTAAAAAATTCAGAACCTAACAAACTTTAGTAAAAAAAAAAAAAAGAAGAATAACTTGTAATATCCCATATTGTTTGGGATAGAGCTTGGGCATGTTCGGGATTCCCTCACTAGTTAGAGACCTGTTGGGTAGGCTTGGGCTCATGCCAAAAACAAAACCATGAGGGGCCGGGTTGCTGAGCCAATCCCTAAGCTGCCAAAACAGACAATGTCTGACTAATTAGGTCGGACTTTACAAATGAATCAGAGTCAACTCCCCAACCGATGTGCCAACAAGGACGTTAGGGCCCCAAAAGGGGTGGATTATGAGCTTGGGCATGTGCTGATAAGTAAGAGATTCCTTCAACTAATTAGAGACTTTTTGGGTGGGCTTGGGTTCATACCAAAAACAAAACAATGAGGGGTAAGGGGTCCAGATTCCTGGGCCAATCTCTGGGCTACCAAAGCAGACAATATCTTACTAGTTGGACCAGACCTTACATAACTTCTCTCATATAAAATAAATAAAACTAAATGAAAAATTATAAACATTTAAAAGGTAAGGTGATTCTTCAATTTCTTCTTTTCATTTTTATCCACATCACATTTGATTCTCCTCAGGACTTCTCTCACTAATTTGACAAAGGAAACCAACATAACAGTTTTTGAAATAGATATCAAATGAAGAACTTTTTCTTCAAGCACGGAATGCGGTATAAGTTAATGTTTTCCACTAATTAAGATCTGTTCAGACATTTTATGTTCCAAAAATAAAGATTTTAAGCTTATACAAAACAAAAGTAATAACACCAGCTTTTATTGCTATATTAAGAAATACATTTAGAATCACTACTACGCTAAATATCAATTATATGTCCCTAAAACCAAGAAGATTATTGACGTTCAGGTAATAGACTTGTTAAAAATTATAAAGAATGAAATAAACAAGCTTGTTTAAATATGAGTAAAAAACGAGACATATTATGCACATACTTGTAATTTGAGAAACAAAAAGTGGAAATACATAATACTGTAAGATTCAGAAGACAATACATCAGAGTGAAAAAGGTGCACCAAACTCCGGTCAACACGCCACAAACCCCTCCCCTCCAAGAAAATAAAAAAAAAAAAGGTAAAAAAGAAATTAGTAAAAAATAAAGTTTTTAGAGAGGGGGAGAGAATTATTTTTTTAAAAAGAAACTGAACTTTTTACTAATGAAACAAAGAGAACGGTGGACAAGAAGTCGACAAAAACAGAAAAAGCTTAAAACTAACAAAACGATGCAAATCAACAGAAAACAAAACTAGATTCACACAACAGCAGCCTCCAGATGAAGAAAGAATAAAGGCACATATTTGAACTCCGAAGAAACACGAGCCCAAACTAAAGTCCAATAATGTACTTTGTACCAAAGCGAATCAACTTTTCTTTTTGGAATCGTTGGAAAACCCCGCCGCCAAACCACCCCTTCCGGGCTTAAGCAGAGCAGGTAAAACCCCCGGCTATCCCAGTCTCTTACAAGAAACGCACTCCCTGGATTCGAACCCAGGACCTCAAGGTGAGATCCTGAGCCCTACACCACCAAGCCACGCCCCTTGGGGACAAGCGAATCAACTTCATTATCCTTAAACTCCTCAAAAATTCTTCAATTCCTTTCTCTCCACACCACCCATAACAGAGCCAATACTGCACAACCCCAATAAAACAACTGTTTTTCCCCCTCCAAATGCACAAACCCACACGCAAAATACTTCATAAATAGAGGGGGAGAGAATAAATGATATTAATTCTTCCTACTCTTCTATCAAAAGCTACTCCTATTCACTAATACATGAATAAGTAAAAACATTTACTGGTCTCCATTACCAGTGCAAGAAACCCATGCATAATCAATTTTGTCTCTCAGTTATCCGTCTACTACTAAACACCCATCCAAAACAACATGAAAAATATGTTTATTGATAAATGAAACATTGGTAATCCCCTAAATAACACAAAGGCAGACATATTGAAAAGCTTCACTTAAAGACATACCACGGACTCTTATTAATCAAATAATACATCCATTTTAACTTGTCTAATTCTGATGCATCAGCTCGCTCCTTTAACCAATCTCTCAGAGCTGGATTGCTGTACCAAACCTGATTTTGGAGGACAAGAAAATTAATGTCAGCGAGATCTTGGACTTACAGAAGACTGTCAACTTTTGTACAAAAGACAATAAATAATTCCTCATATTACATTTCAAAGAAAACTAGAAATCCAAAGCATACAAGATGATTAACTTAAAACACTAAGGGTATACTAAAAACAACACCAAACTAGGGATGGCAAAAAAGTTCGGGCTTTGGATGTCGGGCTCGGACCGGGCTTATCAAAGCCCGGGCCCGGCCCGGCCCATTGCCACACTTACACCAAACAACAGTCGTATTTCTTTTTTTAGTTTAATGGAATAAATAAGATATGCCAGCCTATGATTATGATGTACTAGGCCATCCAATATGAATGGAACCCTTAAATAATTAGCAGTGTTCTAGGCATGCGTTTTCGCTCAACGGCCCTAGGCCACCACACCTAGCCCCAACACGTAGGCCAGAATGGGCAGCTTTTTCTGTCCTTTCCAGCACAATTTCGTAGCCAAAATCGACCGCTGAAGGTCATTGACCGACGCTAATTTTTGAGGATTTTAGAAATGACACCAAATCGGCGCTGGTTTTTGGGTCCTCTTACCATTTCAAAGCTTAATTTCTTCATAATTACACTTGCATATGTTCTCGAAAATCCCCAATTTTTCAAAAACTCTAATGTTCAAAAAAAAAAAAAAAAAAAAACCCTATCTTCTTCAATTGTTTTTGCTTTTTATCAAATTGAACCTCTAGAAACCTTATCAATCACTCAAACAACATTTCCTAGAATTAGTTTGTCCAAATTACACTAAACTTTAACCATAATTTTAGAAATCTCTAATTTCCAAGGAATTTCCTAGGCGGGTTTCCGCCAGACTAGTGCCTTTTAGAATATTGATAATTAGAAATTACCTATTGCTAATAATTCAAAGAAAGAAGAGTCAAACACATTGTAGATGTAGACAGACTTCTAAAACACGCTAGGAGCTAGGAGCTAGTCGGACGGCAGCCTAGTACCCAG
This sequence comes from Zanthoxylum bungeanum, assembly GCA_019454045.1. Lineage (NCBI taxonomy): Eukaryota > Viridiplantae > Streptophyta > Magnoliopsida > Sapindales > Rutaceae > Zanthoxylum > Zanthoxylum bungeanum. The sequence continues at coordinate 29,919 of SKCR01038586.1, forward strand.
GGCTCGCCTGGCGGGCCTAGACAATTCTTCGGCTGGCAGAGAATTCAAAATTAGGATTTTAGGTCAATTTGGGGATTTTCGATTTTGGAAAAATTTGGACAAATCGATTATAGGAAAATATTATTTGAGTGATTAGCAAGGTTTCTAAATGGTAAATTTGATAAAAACCAAAATGAATTGAAGCAATTAGGAGTTTTACGGAAATTAGGTTTTATATAAAATTGAGGGTTTTTGATATTAATGAGATAGAGAGTTGATTTGGTAAAATTGGAGTTAAGGTTAAGCTTAGGCTTAGGGTATGAAATCCGTCCAAATTAGGGTTAGGGTTTGGCAGCGAAATTTCGCCTAAGTAGACAGAAAACGCATCCTTGGGCTAGGTGCGGCAGCCTCAACGAAAATGCGCCTCCAGGATGTCGTTCACAAGATCATTATCATATATCAAAATACATTTCAAGAGGATATTGCATCATAAGTGAAGCATATGTTGTTAGTGAAGTCTTAAAGTGTAGATCCTTGCATTGACGTATAAGAAATACCCAGTACAATTATATCCTGGCAGCTTATGTGCTAGTATATCTATTTATTAGAAATGCCCAAATACAACCTGCAGGTAAAAGATATCATCCATAATTGCTGCAGCCTTGATGAGTAAAACCAGAGCTTCCCTGTCACCATCTGTAAGCCCAGTCAACTGCATAGAGGAAAGAGTACTGAACTTCTGTTTAGTGAGTAACACACGGAAAGGAAAAGTGAGGAGTGGAGACATCTGAACAACTTCAAGAAATACAAAAAGGCATCATTGTCCCAAATAATATGTATCTGATGGTTACACAAATAATAAAATAAAAGCTAGAATTGCTAGTAGTAAACAAAATCGCTTTTACCAGACATCCAAGAAAACTTATGCCAAATTAATGGAAATTAAAAGCTTGATGGTCTTGAATTAAAAAGATGTCATAATGATTTAGAACCAAAAAATGTCAAGAACACAAAACAGATGACCACCTCAGCATCGAGGGAAACAGAAGCATATCGGCGGAGTTTCTTTTGTAGAGACAAACTGCATTCCATGGTATTCTCTTTGTACCTACATCAAATTGAGATGCGAAACATGTTGTAAAAAGAAAAAAATCACCCAAAAACTAGATTCAGAATGGACAAGATGACAACATCCCCAATGAATTACAGAACAAATGCATAAAACATAATACATCTGGGCAACCAAGGAACAGCAAAGAAAATACTTTACGATGGCTGCACAAGACCATGTCATAATTTAAATAATAACTTGACAAACCAGACAAAAGGACTATACTGCAGTGTTACAGACTTACAGTATTACATACCTTTGAGTAATAATATCAAAAAGTTGACCATATTCTCCATTTACGTCATAAGGGACAAAACCAGGATCTTCTTTGGCAAGTAAGTTTTTGTATTCCTCATAAGCAATATATTTAACAGCAGAAACTTCTGTTTCCTATCAAATAGAAAAAGAAAAAACATATTCTGATTATCAGGCTGTTTGATAGCAAGAAGCGATATCTCATTATCATGTGAAATAACAGGTCGATATACAAATTAGCATGTTATAGCATTACTTATATCTATTTTCCCAGCAAAAATAATAAACAAGCATGAGGAACCACCAATATACTATAAAAATGATAACAGGACCAATTGATGCAGGGCAAGCCAACTAGAACCGTAGAACAATAAATGGTCTCAAGTGATAAAGTAGAAGCCTAGTCTAGTGCAATGGAGCAATTAAATTTCAGAATGAGTATGGTACTTTCGCTTGGATCAAGCGCACTTCAGTCTTTTAACTCTGAAACAAATGCATGGCTATTGATATTAGGGGTGTTCACGGGTCGGGTTTCGCAAAATTTTATTTGACCCGATCGGGTCGGGTCATAGACAAAAGAAGACCCGAAACCCGAAAAATGGAAGAGTGACCCGCGCGGGTCGGGTCTGGTTTGTGCGGGTTGAATCGGGTCAGCAGAATATGTGATAGACAATTATATATTTTTAATGGTATAAAATTAATCAAGTGATGGAGTAGCTCAAGTGGAATTTTATTGGGTTAAAACCTAACAGGTTTCAGGTTCGATTCTCAACCCTTGAAAAGGGAAGTATATTTTTTCCCTTATTTTTTTTCCTCATTTCAGCATCACATTTTGATTTTGATATCCAAGTTCCATTTTCATTTTTTATCCAAGCGCCCTCAATTTTGAGTTTGGTAGCTTTTTTTAAATTATTTTTTGAAGGAAAAATTATCATTGAAACAAATCAAAGGTTACGAGAAATGAAAGATGGAAAATAATCAGAAATCCGAGTCTCACAAGCTAATTTTGCTACTGATTTTTCCCAATACCAAATTCACCACATTTTGAACATTAGATTGAGCCTCTTTAGCACAGCTAATACCGAACATGAGCGCTTCAGCCTCTTTGGTAGCTTTCTTTGGTAGCTTCAAAAGTGGAGAAATGAAGAAAATCAAATTAGGCAGCCGTTCTATTTTTCTCAATAAATCCTCTCTTTTAATCTATTTTCATTTAACAAATAAATTTCCAGTTTTAGTTGCTCTGAAAAATAAAAACACAAATTATAAGGCAAAATTTCAAGGCTACCAACACAATGATTTTCTTGAATCCTGCAAACTTCAGGGCAAAGGACGAGATAATTAAAGAAAGAATCATTTAGGAGGAAAATGTACTGTGTGAAGAGAATAATAGAGAATTAAAGAAGAGAATAGAAGAGAATTTAAGTGTACCTTTAGCTTGAGGCTTCGATTGAGTGAGCAGATAAGAAATTGAATTGGAATGGGAGAGAAAACAGGCTGTTGGTGAGGTGAGCGAGGGGGGCAGCCGAGAGAAGAAGCCCTAAATTTTGAAGCATATTTATATGAATCCGCAGAAATCGGGTCGGTCGGGTTTGACCCGAATTTTTTTTAAGAACCCGTGACTCGACCCCAAATTCTGCGGGTCAAGTTTCTTCAACCCGATTTTTTTTTGCTGAGTTTCAAAACCCGACCGGGTCGGGTCACCTTTTTGTTGGACAATTATGACCCATAGCATCACTATTTGTACAGATCATGGTGTTGCTGTACAAATTAACTATGTGACAAAGGAAATTGCTCTTTTATCATTTGTGATTAGATCACCAAGATGTATAAAAGATAGAAGGTCCATATGATTAGTTCCGGATTGAGATGATATGAGACAGTATCAATCCATAAAGGTTTAATCATTAAATATCCATAGTCGTAGTATTATCGAGATTGGACATCGATAATGCGGAATAGACTAGTATTGCACTTGTGCGCGTTGTGGGAGCATAACGGCATAGTTCTCATATATTTGGGTATAGGATACTCATGTAAGTGTAATAGAAGGTTGTGTTTTACCGATGGTACGGAAACAGCTTCGCTCTGGATAGACCCCTCGGAATTCCATTGGTAGTATGACTATGTGTCTATGGAAGTCCGAATCAGGGTAGGTGTATTTGGTCTTAACCTGAGACTTGCATCGCTAATACTTGCGACAATCAATATGCTTTGGTTTTGGTCGTCCAGGGCTTTAACAGGTTCTGCGTACGCCTCTTCTGGGTATATTGAGAATCGTAGTGTATTGGGTGTGATGTCGAGATGGAAGTATCACTCCAGTCATAGTGGAGATGATGATCACGTAGGATACGGAACTCGTTCTCTTATATGCTGCAGCTATCGGGATATTATGACTCGGTCATGTTTATCCGATTATAGAGACTAGTTACCAGAGATCCGATATGTGCTTCGTCCGGGGCAGACACATTTCCAGCCCCAGGCCTTGCACGTGACATCCGATACTGGATCGATATACGCAATACTACGTATACTACGCCTGATATAGATCACATATTCCAGTAAGAATATTTCTGAAGAATTGGGTAGGCATGATGCTTTGCTAGAAGCCAACCATGTCTTGTAAATCGGTAAAAACGTAGTACTAGGTACATACGTGTTCGGATAGTCTGACGACCGGATTTACTGCCAACATATCCGGGGATCTCATGGGTCGCTTCCCGAAGATTCACCGATGACGTATGACTCGCACTTTATTAATCTGGGATTAATTAGATGAGAGAATTAATCTGAGATTAATTACGGAGATATTTTATCTGGGATAAAATATTAATTAAAGAGAGAAAACGATTAATTTGGAATTAATCGATAAAATAATATATTTGATATATTAAACGAAATTGGATTTCGACGCGGAATTAAAATTGGATTTTAATTCGGGTGAACGAGTTAATTTTGAATTAATTCGTTAGCGACGTGAATAGTGATTTTGCTAGGCATAATTATTTAATTACGTCGCAACGGAAAATTCGTTAATTTGGAATTAGCGAACCCGAGCCCAGGAGTGTTTGCGGGCACACTCGCATTTCGAATTCAAGTGCGGCCCACAAGTCACATCAAGCGTCAAATCACTACTCAATCGATTGATGTGATGTCTAGTCACTTTGAGTGATTTGACAACTTGTCATGAGTGATGTGAATAGTTGATGGAAGTGGTTGTGGCTTTATTGCTTTGACTTTTTGAAAGTGGAAATATGGTATATGTTTAATTGATTTTTGAAATCAATTAACTAATACAACAAACCAACTTCATCTCTCTCATTCTTTCCTCTCTCACGCCCAAGGGGCATTTCTTCTTCAAAATTCTGGTTTGGCCGAAAATGAAGGAGAAGCATAGGAAGTTTTGCGGCGAAATTTCCGGAGTGCTAGCACGCTTTAAGGGTCTTGCGAAGGTGATAGGGAACCGCACCCGTGAGCATGGAATCACAACACAAAGCTTGGAGCTTGATGGAGGTGATGACCGAATTCTTGGAGGAGGAAAAAACTGCCACTGCCGAGAGCTTCTAGGAGGAGCACAAAGAGTTTTGTTCTTCGTCGCATCGCTCAACCGATCATTGTAAGTATTCCGCAACTTCTTTGATGTATTCACATGATTTTAATTGCTTGATTTGATCCTTGGGACCTTAGAGAAACCCAACACTTTTGACCCGCAAAATTGTTCACCCCTAATTGATATGATGAAGGTTAAATCATTTTTAAGGATCTTAGGCTTATTCTTGTTACTCTAAATTACTGTATTTTAATCCCCAAGGGATTTTTGAACCCATAATTATGAAGAAACTGTTAAAAGTATCACGAATCAGTCAAGTATAAGATTAGTTATGGGTGCTTAAATGCTTATACCCTGGTTAAGCCAGCTAGTGCTACCAATTCTGGGTTTGTCTATACAAATATTAGCTTATATCTGTAGAAAATGAGATTTTCAGAATGGATTGTTTCAGTTACATATGTGATCAGGAAGTATAGGATTTGAAGAGCTGTTTACAAAAAGCAGCCCTGGGCATTATCGGATTCGGATCGGATCGAACCGAATCCGAATCCGATCCGATCCGATCCGAAATGCTCTGAAATGTTTGATTCATTCGGACCGGATCATGTTATCGAACTCGATCCGATCCGATTCGAATTATTTCGGATTGGATTGGTCCGATCCGAAATATGATGATTTCGGATAGGATTGGTCCGATCCGATCCAAATTCGGTACACATAATCTGGTTTTGAGTCAAAATCGAGCGGATCGGATAAAATCCGATCCGAAATAATTCGAATTTTTTTTTATTTAATATGTAACGACGTTGTTTTGCATATTAAATAAAAAAAAAAAAATTCGAGCGGATCGGATAAAACCCGATCCGATCCGAAATCCATCGAACCGGACCAACTCAATTCGATCGGATTTGATACTCGGATCGGATCGGATTCGATCCGATCCGATGCCCAACCCTAACAAAAAGCGAATAAGCTGTCCACTAACCTCAAAAACACACAAAAGAGTATACAATTGAAAGGACATCTCCCAAAAAAAATTATTTAGGTTATGAAAGCTAAACAATTTCAAAAGCTTTAACAAAACCAAATCCCTTCTGAAACTATATGAAATAAACCTAACTCCCTCCCTAAAAAGCATGGATTCAGATACGTAATTCGGAAATTATAATCTGATACAGCAGTTTGAAAAAAAAAATTAGGATACGCGCATACATGTGCGTGTATATATATAATTACATTTATTTGAAGATATTAAATATAGTGGAATTTTGATTATATTAACGTATAATTTATTAACACAGTTTTACATATATTAAAAGATTTAGTTCAATTAATCTATTTCCAATAATAAAATTATAGTCGTCAATTATTAACACAATTTTACATGTATTATAAGTTTTAATACTATTATTTATTTCCAATAATTAAACTATAGTCGTCAACTATTAACACGGTTTTATATGTATTAAAAGTTTTAATACTATTGTCTATTTCCAATAATAAAACTCTAGTTGTCAATTAATTTTAAACTCTAGTTGTCCATTATTTAATACCGTATCTATTTCCAATAATAATTTTAAAATATGTAATCATCTTTTATCTTAAAACACGATTACTTTTTTTGAAATTGTAAAAATATTTTGTCATCTATTTAAAAAGAGTTTAAAAAAAATAAAATTCTTCTTCTTCAAGTGTCTTAACCGATACATATGGAAATTTAAACAATATTAAGATATAAATAATTAAAAAATTACGTAACTGATACTTATCCTAGAGTATCCGAGGGTATCCATGCTTGAATACGTATCGATACGCAATAAGTTTACAAGTATCGATGTTTCTTAGCTCCCTCCACTATGATCATTGTAAAAATCATTTAACACAAGGTCAGTATATCACTCCAAGGGACCAATGTCGATATTAGGAGGAATAATTTAGCAATTAGAGCAAGAAATTCACCCTTCATAATACTGAGTGAAGGCATGCCTGCAAATGCATTTTCATTGAAATGGCATGCGATACTTCCTTCTCACTATATTTTAACAATAGAAGTTAAAAGGACTTGCACAGCAAGTCTGCAACTAGTAGTATGCCCCAGAAGATGTAAACAAAATACAAAATCAACTAAACCCTATTAATAAGCAAATCTAATGGAAGATCGGCTCCAAGAAAAACTAAGGCTGCATAAATATAGATCTTTTAAAGAACGACAGTGGGTTGTACGAATAAACTGCGTGAAAGCACATGCCATATAAGCCATTCTGGCACCAAAGTTCTGATTTCCCACCACACTTACCCCCCCCCCCCCCAACCCAACAAAAGAAAATAATAATAATTAGAAAAAAAAAACGATATTCACACACATAATCCTTCCAGAGAAAATCATTCATCTGAAAACGTGTAATCTGAAATTTTTCCCAAAATAGAAAAAGTACTTTAAAGCAGGATAAAATATAGGAATCTATTTAAAATAGAATTTGAAATTTTAACTGATAATATTCATTAAAATTCTCACCTGAAGAGTAAAGGCCTCCAAAGGAACTGGATTTAGTGTTGTCACTAGATATACATCAGCGAATTCATTATTGATAAATTTTCCATCATTTATGACACTGCATTCAAATGAAAAAGCAGTTTTAAGTCCTTATGATCTAGATCAACAGGCAACCTAAACCCAAACAGCAACACCACAAAGTATCCAAAGAACATCAGGTTTCATAATATGAGCAGCAATACCAACCAAGTAATCATAACAATTCAATCATGATAGAAAACATGACAAAGAGATATGTCCTTGTATAGACTCTGAAATGGTCATATGCAATATATTTGGTGCATTAACTTATTGAGTTTCTCGATTTATCCACTTCTAATAATAGAACTGAAATAATCATACACAATCCTATTACTCTTCGGTTGCAATCAAAATTACACTATTTTGGTTTGTTCAGAGGGAACAAGTGCTGCCCTGGGTAGCACCCTTGTAAGAGCCTAGGACAACACCTGTTTACCCACACATGCATACCGGGGTCCAATAGGAGCCTGGGACAACACCGGTTTACCCACACATGCATACCGGGGTCCAATGACCCCGGTATGGATGACGTGGGGTTTCCCCGGTATTCCAAAAAAAAAAAAAAAAGTGTTGCCCTTCTCTCTGTTTTTGTGCCGTGTCTGTGATTTTTACATGGTAAAAACTAAAATTGAATATCTATTATATTATATAGGGCTTTATTATCGTAATTACTAAAGTCTATCGCCCCATGGAAATAATTATGGCGTCCCAGGTGGCGTGCCCACATTGTTTTGCCCGTCTTGCTGGGTCCCTCCAGTATTAGCGCTAGTGGACGCTCCGGTCGTTGATTTTCTTCCTGGAAAATCAATGGTGTCAGGGATGCTTTCATGAAGTAGATGTTCATAATAGAGGTCATGCATTAATTCAAATAAATTATCATTTTCCATGGCCCACTGGTGTAGTTCTTCAGGTACTCTTAGGAATTGGGTCCATTTTGGTGTGAAATGGCTAATGGGGAGGGCCATTTTGATTCCGCTGCATATTCGAGATTTCGTAGTTGGGTGGCCCATATGTATGGTTGTTCATTTTCGACTCTGACGAGAAATTCGTCTTTGGATGTGGATTCCTGTAGTATTTTTGCCCAGATCATATTGCGTTTTAGCCTTTAGGGTTCCTTTCTCTTCGTACACTCCTTCTTTGGCAATGTAATCATGGACAGCAGCATCTGATCTTGGGATCTGCATATTTGGGTGATACTCCCCGCATGTAAGATCAGTTCTAGTGTCGTCATTGGGGTCTTTGATATCGCAATATGCAGGACTTCTAATGTCGAAACGTTTTTGGGTTTGCAGTAGGACATGGAGGTGAGGTTCTCCATCCTGATGATGTTCCTGCGCTACGCGAATGTATGAGGGTGAAAATTTATGGAATAATTTCCACAGATAGTCAAGAACGAAGGGGATGCAGAGAGAGCATTGTGGATATGTGAGGAAGAGCGATTTTCCTTGTAGGCGAAATCGTTGTGGTTGTCTAGTCATCTTAACAGTAATTTTTGAGGTTTCCTCAACTGTAGTATTTTAATACTACTGATAGACTTTTTTTGAGGAATTGAGGACAATGCCAATTTTAGGCTAAAATGGATTATTGTTGAGTGAGGAAAGGTGAGGAAATAGCGTATTTTGAGTGAGGAAAGGTAAGGAAATGGTTTTTCTTAAATAGGGGCAAAAAAAGCTATAATATTACTTTTTTGCCCCGCGACCGAACAAAGTGAGGGAGCCTTTTGGCGAGGGTATTTTAGTCATTTCTAATACGCATTATTAGTGGACACGTGGCGCGGTGTAGTGGTGTTACTTTTTGGTGGGAAAATTATTTTTGAATGTTTCAATAAAGTGAAATATTCCCTAGGCCAGCCTGTCTGCACTCCTTGTTGAGCAAGTAATTATTTTTCTATATAAAGTGACTGATGGGATGGGATTTGGGGTCTAGTGGTTATAAACGCACATATAGAATTCGTGGGTCATATCGTCCTGCACGTTTCACTTATGCACGTAGACGATATGTTCAGAATATTCCTCGATATATTAAAAGGAATAGAGGTGGGCCGCGGAAATTACAGTTATATGACGAACAATTGAGAGATGTTGTGTTTACTAATAGTGGTGTGTCTAGGTTAATAAATGGTATTGAATTGGGTAATAAAAAGTGCGATCGTCAGTCAGATAAGATTGTTGTTAAAGGTATCAGGTTAATTGGTAATGTTCAGTTAGGATCCGATGCTAAGGAGGACCCTATTGTGCATCATGTGTTATTTTTTATTGTTAGTGATAATGCACCTATGGACACCGTACCCCTTCCAGAGAAGATATTTATTGGTGTTGGTGAAGGAAATCCAGAGACTTGGATTGTTGATCCTGAACAATGGGATCGTTTTAGGATTTTGAAAAAGTTGAAGTTTAGGTTAAGTGGTGCTATTGACAATGAACAAGTTAGACATGGGTTAGAAACAATTGATCATTTTGTACCAGTTAGTGTGTGGACGGATTACAAAGATACGTTGTTTGGGAATGTTGGTAGTATTCAAAAGGGTGCCATATATTTAATTACAGCCACTGTTAGTGGTAAAGCGTGTAAATATACTTTGAGAAGTCGGATGTACTTTAAAGCAGTGTAATGACAATATTATTTATTATATTGTGGGACAGTTTAGCAGTGTTCATTTCTTTCACATCCTACAATGGAATGATATTTTTATTTATTGTTTAGGTTAATGGACGTAGACGATATAAAATCTGGTGTTGTTGAGGGGGTTTACTCGAGTGATTACAGTTCTATAGAACTTGCATTACCTAATTTATTCGCGCAGCTAAAATTGAGATATGGTAACAAGAGTATTAAAGTCGATAAGATTATGATAAAGTATTCACCGTTGTGCGCTGAGGGTAAATATTTACGATCGTCGTTTGGTTGGGAATGATTCCCTGCAAGCGTATTTCATTTTCCCAGTTGACTGTCAGTGTGAGTTGATTTATTACGGTAATGGGTATTGTTCTGTAAATAATAAACACGCTCCTTGGGTTGTGAAGTATCGTTTGGAGGATTCGAACATAAAACGGGGGGTGACTTATTGTAAAATGAAAGGATATTTAAAGTATTCAACTAGTGAAATGCCTGAAGATAGTGCCATGAGACCCCCTGTAATACAAGTATTATCTAAGAAATACACGACTGAGAACGTCGATGTATGGCATTGTGCTCCTAGTAAAATTGTTCCTATAATCACGAGATCTTTATCATTGGTGAATCCTGAACGTCGAAGGGATACATTATTAGGTAGATTTGGAGAAAGCGCTTCAGTTATAGAAGAACGAAGAGGTCAATTGAGTGTATCTGATCATGAATTGTGCAAGTCACGAGGTGAAATTGATACGGGGCCATCTGTGTCAGAGGTTGGTGTTAGAAGAGATGAAGTTGAAAGGAGAGGGTCCGTTGTACTAGAGCCACATGAATTGTCAGATGTGTTAAGAAATGTGATAATGAGTGTGAGAAATGTTCAAGAAAATAAAGATGTTGTAGTGGACGACAAGGGTAATGTTGTAAGCAAGTGAATAAGTTATGAATTATAATTTTGTAGTATTTACTAGAGTGTTATTAATATTAAATATTGAGAATAAAAGACCACCGAGCAATAGAAGCGAACTAGAAGCGCCACTTTGCGACCCATAATATATAACCCCAAAAAGTCATTCAATTTATAATGAGTTTGGACTGTCGAAGACAGGAACTATATGAATATATTCTAGAAAAGAGGTTCATTTATGTGTGAACTTGCAGTTTACATTTGCCCAGTCGTGAAAGAGAGGGTCTTTTAACATTTCAGTCTTATAAGACTGATCTGGATTACACAAAACAATACATGGGATGCACAAAAAGATTTCATAGTTAATGAGAAATATAGGAAAAAATCTAAATGTTTAGGTAAACATGAGCCATGTAAAAGGCCACCTCAATCATTTCACCGGCGATTTCTTTAATTTTGTTTTGTTAATAATCACATTGAGTTTTAAGAGGCTAAGAGCACCATGGCAGAACAAAGGATGCCTTTTTCCATTTTTCCAGATTTTCTGGAAAACAGAACTTTAGAGAAAAGGAAAGCATGACTTCAATAAAGGCATTTGCAAAGCACAACTCATAATATGCACTAGAAAGAAGAAATTAAAAAGCTAGAAGGATAAGTAGAATTCCAGATACTGACTTTTGTTGAAGAAAAGTGAATAATAACTCAAATGCATCCTTTGGAAGGTTAATGCCCAGCTCTTCTTGAAGCTCCCTCCTGCATGCAAAAAAATACCAAGTTTCAGTGACAAGCAAGATAAGTTCAATTTTAAAACCAGAACAATAATAAAAAGGTACGTTTTTCAAACCCACGCCAGTATCAGGTAAGAATAAAAAGAGAAGTCGAAAAAGGCATAAGAAAAAGAGGAACAGTGAACTGTGTTGCTCATAAACATGTAAAATTTATACAAACTATGCATTCGGCTTTACCAGCATTCATAGAATACAGCAGCATACTTGTTCTCACAAATGATGCAAATTCAATCATTATTAATAATGATCAGAAACAAAACTTTACTAATATTTATTTTCAAATGAACTTCTGCACAAAATATTTATAAAGAAATAACCAAGAACATGAGTTCAGATGTAACCATTAGATATCACAAGACACTCCTAATATATGGGACATGGAATTTCTAAAGAGGAAAATAATCAGCATATGCTAATTGTTAGAGCTTAATACTAATGTTTGGGACCTAAACCTTACCTAATAGCTTAAGCTTTTGGGTTAAGTGGTTCAACTAACATAGTATCAGAGCTAATTGACCAAGAGGTCACGTGTACGAATGATTGTTTCTGTCTTCTGTTTCTGTTTGGATTGGGTCACGGTGACAAGTCTATTCAGCACCGGTCTTGAATGTGAGGGGGAAGAATAGAGCTTAATGTAATTGTTTGGATCCTTAATGTGATTAGGTCCACGTGACCTACTTGCTTACCTATTTGCAACGTTCGAAAATACAGATAACGCCTTGAGACGGTCGGCTTTAGAGGCGTGAGGCGGACCGCCTTGAAGCGGCGAGGCGGGCGCCTCAATCCGAATGCCAAAAAAAATTCAAATCATGAATCAGCACAATTAGTTATTCACAAGTTCAAAATATATTCATTTATCTATCCATCTAAGTAAGTATTTGTTTTTCAAGATATTTATTATTTAACTATTTCAAATATCATCACTTTTCATAAATTTTATATTTGGTTTTTCAATATTTGTTTTTCAAGAACTCAAATTCTCCTTCTCATTTTTTTATTCCCTCTCATTATCCCATTTCCCTCTCACACAAACGACAAAGTTAAACTATTTAGTTTAAACTACAGCAAAAGTTAGTTGTGGGTCCTGTTTATTAAAAAAATCATTTCCTCCTTTAATTATTTCAAAAGCTCTTGAGGATTTTCAAACAAAAAAAAGATCTTGATGGTCTTGGAAATAGTAATAAAATATTATCTCTTCCCTCGACTTGTTTAGAATATAGCAAACAAAGTTTCAAAATTCGATTCGAGGCGGCGCCTCGATGGCAGCGCTGCCTCGAGGCTGCCACCTCGAACCAGAAATGGGAAAGGGCCGCCTTCGTCAATTGAGGCGGCCCGCCTCGGAAAAATTTTCGTCGAGGCGTCCGAATAAGGTGAGAGGAGGAGCCCCAACGAAAATTACCTCTTTTTAAAAAAAAACAAACAAACAAACAAACAAAATAGGTGTAACGAATCAGCTTCCTATTTCACAAGAAATAGAATTATAAATAAAGAAGAGCTCTGTTCATCTTCATTTTTTCTTCTCATCAACTCAGGTACTTCATCTTCAACTTTTCTTTGCTAAATTTTTCTTGCGCTCCCTGCTGAAACTCAGGTACTTCATCTTCAACTTAGGTTTAGCGTCTGTCATCTTCATCTTCATTATTCTATCTTCAATTTGTTTTCTGGATTTTTTCGGTTGAGTGGAGGATGAAGACTGTTTCCTGTTATTTCATTGTTTATTTATAGATTTGTTTATTTATTTTTTCTCTGTTTAAGGCTTGAAGCATGTGTCCAATTTATGGCCACTGTTGAAGTAAAAAAGTGAAGATTCAATGTACTTTTTGCGATAAAATACTCAAATGGGGTGTGTATAGAATGAAAGAACACCTTGCGGGTATTCATGGTAATGCTACCCCATGTACAGAGGTTCCCCCAGAAGTAAAAGATGAAATAAAAAACTACTTGGAGAAGCAATCTAATGCAAAAAAGGTAGCACGATTATATAGAGAAGAAATAATTGACCAAAGTGTCTCATTGCACAATAAATCTATTAATGATCCAAACACTATTGCTCCCAAGAGAAGAGTCAGAGGACCAATGGATAGATTTGTACAAAGGGTTGAGGAACCAGAAGTGGGGGAAAATCCGATAATGCAAGGAAGTGAGAAAAAGTTGTGTGATCGCACGGCACAAGACATTGGTAAGTTCTTTTTCGAGAATAGAATTGCTTTTAATGTTGCCCGTAGTCCATCATTTGTTAATATGTTACGACCAGTTGGCAATTTTGGACGTGGTCTAAAACCACCTACACCTTATGAGCTATCAACTACAATACTTAACAAGGAAGTAGCAAACACACAAGAAGTAGTTGATAATGTAAAAAGTCATGGAAACAAACAGGTGTGACTATTATGTCAGATGGGTGGAAGGATATAAGAGGAAGACAATTATTAAACTTCCTTGTGAACAATCCTAAAGGTAAAGGGACAGTTTTTTTAAAGTCTGTTGATGCTAGTGATGTAGTAAAGGATGCAAACTTGTTATTTAAGCTCCTTGATGATGATGTTGAAGAAGTTGGAGAAGACATTGTTATCCAAGTAGTGACAGATAATGCATCAAACTACAAGAAAGACGGCGAAGTGTTGATGAATAAGAGGAAAGGGTTGTGGTGGACGCCGTGTGTTGCACACTATATTGATTGATGCTTGAACAAATTGGAAAGCTACCTCAACACAAAAATGTATTGACAAAAGCAAAGAAGGTAATTATAGTTTGTCAAAGAAGCCCGAATGGAGAGAAGTGAAGAAAATCATTTTCAGTGATAGGTTCTGGCTCAGCATGGCTTATGCATTAAAAACCACTAAACCTTTGGTTAATGTATGGGGATTACAGATGGTGAAAAGGTACCTAGGATGGGGTTCATCTATGGTGACATGGATAAAGCAAAGGAAGAGATAGCAAAAAATTTGGGAGATGAAATTGGAGCATACAAAGAGATATGGAAGATAAAAGGTGAGAGTTTCAGATGATAGGTGGGAGTTTCAGATGCATTGTCATTTGCATGCAACCGCGTATTTTTTGAATCCCCAAATCCAGTATTCAGACAATCCAACTCATTCGGAGATTAAGTTACGATTTTTCATATGTATGGCTAAAATTATCACCAATGATGAAGATAAAGCGAAGGCAGATGTGCAGGTGGATGCCCTCTTAAATAAAATAGGTATGTTTTCTTTTGGCCTTGCTAGAACCACCCTCTTCAATCGTAACCCTGGTATGTGAATTATCATTTAGGTATTATTACAATTATTACACTTTTATCTTAATTTGAATTGCGTGTTCATTGTTATTGTAGCCGATTGGTGGAAACAATATGAAGACCAAACTCCTCAATTGCAGTCCTTAGCTATAAAGATTTTGAGTTTGACATGCTCATCTTCGGGATGCAAGTGTAATTGGAGTACGATATATGCTCATAAAAACAAACTTGATATGTCCTTCAAATAAATTAATTTATTTTATTTTTGATAAAATTTATAATCATGTGTGTAGATTCATACAAAGAGAAGAAATAGATTGTCCACTCAAAAATTGAACTCATTGGTATATGTAATGTACAACATGAGGTTACAACATAAGTTCTTGAAGAAACAATCAATGAAAGAGGATGATGATCCCTTAATTGAGGATGAGGTGTCTTCTGATGATGAGTGGGTGGTTGGAGAAGAGAATGTTGAGGAAACATCTTTAGAGGGATTTTTAGGAGCTACCATTAGTCAACAAATTGGAAGTTGGCCATCTTCACAAAAGAGAAAAAAATCAAGGTAATTTATTTAAATGAAATCACATACAAAGTAATTTGCATATGGATAAACATGACTTTATATTATTTGTTAGGTAAAGGAAAGACTCTGCAACTTGTTGATGAAGAACCTGAATGGGACGATACTGCAACTGATGATGAGGATGGTGGAGGAATTAGATATGATGATGACAATTTGGAGGATGACAATTTAGATGATGATGGAGGAGATGAAACCTTAGATCCATATTTCATGCCGTTAGACACAAATGATAGCTTACTTAGAGATTAATAACCATTTTTTTCATGAACTTATTTTATTACATTTTATTTTATTTAATTTTGATGGATGATTTTGTGTTGTGGATGATTTGATTTTGACAATTTTATGAATTTATGCTTTTATTTTATATATTTGTATTTTTTTCCTATATATGGATTGAGGCTACCGTCTCACCTCACGCAAGTGGCCGCCTCGCACCGCATACCGAGTTTTGAACATTGACAGCAAAAGCTGTGATCCGTCCCACCTCAAAAATTAATAAAAAAATTAATTTTAATAAAAAATTATTAAAGAGTTATTAATTTTTTTTAATAATGTCTCTTCTTCATTTTTTTCTTCTTCATTTCTTCATCACAGAATCATTTTTCTTTCATCACAGAATCATTTTTTTCTTCATCTTCTTCTTCATTTCTGGTGATGACGATGGCGTGATTTCTTCTTCGTCTTCTTCATTTCTTCATCTTCTTCTTCATTTCTTCATCATCTTCTTCTTCATTTCTGGAATTCTGGTGATGAAGACCTGATTTTTTTTAATTTTTTTTATGTCACCTCTTTGTCGGCTTGAGGTGGCTGCCTCACCTCGCGTCAGCGCGTGGCGGCGTGAGACGAAGCGGGTTAAAACACAAAACCGCTAGAGGCGGACGCCTCGATGCGCCAACGTACGCGGCGCCTCGAGGTGGCGCCTTTGGCCGCTTTTTTAAACACTGCCTATTTGGTTAAGTTATAACTTAACACTAATAACTTGCCGCACTCTCTACGTTACATTATAACTATCAAATTATAAATACTAAATAGAACAGGAAAGGTTCTGATAGAAATGTATAGTTCTCATTGTAATATCCCACATAGCTAACGAGGAGGATCTTGGACTAGAATATAAGCCAAGGATTCACCTAACCTAGTAGACGCGATTTGGGTTGCAAATCCCAATAACAAATCCATGACGGGCTGTGTGCCCAAAACGGACAATATCTACTTGGTTGTTGGGTTGGGCTATTATAGATGGTATCAGAGCCGACTTGCGACTCAATGTGTGGATGAATATGATTTCGTTCTGTTTTGTTTCTGATTGCCTCTCACAAAGACGCGAGGTCCTTAAAGGGAGAATATTGTAATATCCCACATCGCTAGCGAGGAGGATCATGAACTAGTATATAAGCCATGGGTTCTCCTATCCTAGTAAACGCGTTTTGGATTGCAAAGCCCAATAACAAATCCATTACCGGTTGTGTGACCAAAGCAGATAATATGTGGCTCTTGAGCCCGGGTTGTTACACTCATTATAAGCAAATATGAAATGAATTAGTTCCTATAAACTCCTTGGAGGATCCTTTAGTGGAACATTAACAACAGTACACATGCCACACATGTGAAAGACAATACTTGAGAACTCGTTACAAAGACGTGTCCCAATGCCTACAAGGATCATAGTCATCTTTTAATATACCACAAATCCCACCTATAGCCCAATGCAGACAATAGGTAGCTTAATGGACAAGCAATCACCAGATATCACACATACATAGCATCTCAAAAATAAACACAAAACTCTAAAAAGTAGAAGTGGACAAAAAATAACTTAAATTGAAAAAATCGAAAAAAACCAAATTGAAAGGATTTTTTTTTTATTTCAAAAATAATTGTTCAATTTTTTAATTAAAAAACCGAACCGAATTAGAATTATTTTTTAACTAAAAAAATCGAAATGAACCAAGTAAATTGAATAATTTAATTTATTGAATTATTTAAGTCTAACCATGTTATGCTATTATTATATATATATATATATATATTATATCTGTTAAATTATTAAATTTATTTGGTGTTTTGTTATGATTAATTCCATGAAATGTTTGTAATTCTTTGTTTCGGTTATGATTTTTTTTATTTCTTATACTTTAAATAATTCAAATGATAATAGTATCCCATGATTGGAAAAAATTATTTGTTTACTTGGTGATTATTAGAAGAGTTATAATGTAATTTTTTGAATAAAAGTTAGATTCAATTTTTTTTATTGTAATTTTTAATTGTTACCGTTAAAAAATTGAAAAACACCGAATTGAACGGAAACGACAATTAAAAATAATTATAATTTTTTTGAAAAGGGAAAAATCGAATCACACATTAACAAAATGTTTGAAGGACCGTCTCACTCATCTTTGTTTTGCAGATGATCTTATGATTTTCTCAGGGGCGGAGGAGACCTCGATTTCATTGATTGGGAAATGCCTGCACCAATTTATGAGAGTGTCTGGATTAGTTCCCAATCCGGCAAAGAGTCAGTTATTTTCTATTGGTGTTTCCTTGGCAGCGATACAATATTTTCTTAGCATTTTGGGCTTTCAAGAGGGTGTGCTTCCAGTTCGTTATTTGGGTGTCCCTCTGATTTCTACGAAACTTCGGGCATCTGATTGCACTATTCTTCTTGAGCGCATTATTAGGCGAGCTAGAAGCTGGATTTGTAGGACCCTTTCCTTTGTGGGTCGTCTTCAGCTTATCAAGTCTGTGCTCTTCTCCATTCAGGTTTACTGGTCTTCTTTGTTCATTTTGTCTAAGGCTGTTATTCGGAAGGTGGAGGCTACTTTAAGATCTTTTTTAGGGAAGGGAAGTGAGCTCGTGTCTACAGGGGCGAAGGTGGCTTGGGAAAGAGTTTGTTTGCCTATAGAAGAATGGGGTTTAAGGATTAAGTCTTTAGAGCACTGGAATCGGGCGGCAATCACAAAGCATTTGTGATTTCTTTGTTCGGGACAGGTTTCTTCCTAGTCTACTTGGGTTTCCTCTTACTTATTAAAGGGGCGTAGCTTTTGGGAGGTTGCTCGTCCTAGGGACTGCTCATGGAGTTGGAGGAAGATTTTGAGTCTTCAGCCTTAGGTGCGACGGAAGATGCGGTTTAGGATTGGGAATGGGGAGAAGGCTTCCTTATGGTTTGATAATTGGCATCCTTTGGGGCCAATTGTAGACATTTTGGATGCTAGAGTCTTCTAGGATTCAAGGTGGGACAAGACAGCTAAGGTGGCTTCTATCATTGATGGGTCTTCTTGGAGGTGGCCTCGAGCTAGATCGGCTGCTTTTCTTGAGTTGGCTGCCTTTGGATTGTGTCCCTAGTAGCTCAAGGGAGGATGAGTTGATTTGGGAGGAGGACAGTAGGGGAGTTTTCTCGGTCAGGAGTGCCTGGGAAGCTTTTCGGCATAGGGGTTCTCGGGTGAGCTGGAGTTGAGTCGTGTGGTTTCGTAAGGCAGTCCCAAGACATGCTTTCATTCTTTGGTTAGTGATTCAAGGTGGCCTGTATACTCAGGACAGATTGATAGGCTTTGGCATTTCGAATCAGTCTACATGTGTTTTTTGTCGTAATTCTGGAGAGGATGTAGATCACCTTTTTTTCAGTGCCCTTTTTCCTCTCAGGTTTGGCCTTCTACCTTGGCAAATTGTGGTATTGTTTGGAGCTCTCGCGATTGGCCTCATACAGTCTCTTGGATGGAGCAATATTGTAGGGGTTCATTATGTCACTTGATTGTTCGTATCTCCTTTGCGGCTGCTATCTACTTTAGTTGGAGAGAGAGAAATGCTAGATTTCATGGTGAGCCTCATCGGCCCCCCAGTGTGCTTCAGAGGCTATGCGGACTCGTGCTAGTTTATTAAAGAACGTGAAATCATCTTATGAAAATAGATGACTTCATCGTTCTTGGCATTTGTCCGATAACATTTTCTGAGATTCATTTGTTTGTTTTGTTGTTTGCCAATTTGGCTCTAGTTGTTTAGCTTGGAGGGTCTGTCCTCTTTAGCTTGTTCTCTCTTGGGTATGCCCCTCTGTGCTTTTGTTGTGATTTTCTTTGGTTAATCTACTTACCTTATCCAAAAAAAAATTCTTAGCAAGACTAGGATCAAGACAGTGTATCCTTACTGGGCTGAAAGAAGCGACGAATCACCAGCAGATATATGACCAGCACTGGAGATATCCCACAGCCCTGCCCATGAATCTTTGCAGTCAGCACGCCGTTGCAAAAGCAGTTCCTGTGTACTCTCCGCTAAAATCCACACATTAACAGTTCTATGGTAATCCCCAACTCGATGAACTTCGCTCCTACATTTAAAAAAAAAAAAAAAAATGAATTGCTTGGTACTTAAGAACTACGTCGTTTTCGAAGATTGAAATTAATACATCGATTTCTGAATTCTGATCATATAAAATTGAAAGCAGTAACAAGAATAATAAGAGTACATGCCTAGGCTTACTAATCCCAGTTTTGTGGCCATTCTTTGCCAGAACATCGAGATGCTCTTCTTGCACAACACGCTCCGCCATCTACGCTACTTCTGCATAATCAGCACTTCACTTGACTTTTCATATCTCTACCTTCAAATTTAAGCAGAATTTATGCCCAAAGAGTTGTTGATTTTTCTACATTATTATGCTGGACTTATTCAAAATTATATTAATATCCCTCTCTTGAAACGATATTACTAATATACCCTCATTTGGGAACATCATTTCAAGCTATAAGTAGTACTTCACAGTCATTTTATCTTTTGAATTTGGTATAAACTTGGGAAGAGCTCTCAACTTATAAAGGGTATTTTCGCAAAATATATAAATCAAAACGCGTGGCTTTCTAGTTATGGAAAAATCATGCTAGGCAACATGTATTAATTCAATAATATATTATCATGTATTAAATTAGGGGTGGTATAATAATATTTAGGACTTTAGGTGGAATTTTTTTATGAGATCTCATTACATTGAGATATATATAATATACTATATATTATCCGTATTTACGACACGGTATTATAGAATTTACCGTTGCCATTTTCAGAGAAATTCTATAATGAAATGATTTTATTCTTTAATTTGCTTGGTAACCTATAATTATCATTTTAAAAAGATTCTATAATAAAATGATTATGTATCTACCATTAGATTATAATGAAATGATCTGAGCCACCACTTAAACTACATAAACATAGGTCTTTGAATACATTATCTCTATTAATCCTCGTCATTAGTTGTCTTCGTTTTCACCCACTAAATGACACACATGCTTTAATATAGATTTTCTAATTAATATATTTTTCAATTTTAAATAAAATTAAGATCTTTCTTACAATATAATACATAATTTTAAAAATTGAAACCTTTTATTAAAGTATTTTTATGAAGATATCTAAAAAAATAAAAATAAGACATTCTTAAAATTTAGGTTTTAGACAACAGCTTAATTCACTTAGATTTAGAATCGACTGTTGGGACAGTTGTGGAACCCCTAGGGTCGGATCGGTGCCCTGCGCAGCGGAAATGGGTCTAAACCATGGATAGTTGTGGAACCCCTAGGGTCGGATCGGTGCCCCGCGCAGCGGAAATGGGTCTAACCCATGGATATCAAGTATGGGTGTAATTTTAAATTATTTAATAAAATACTATATTCCATTATGAGTGTATAGGAAAAAACCGGGGCTGAATCAGAGTTCGGAAACTCCAGAACGAAGCAAAACAGAAGCAGCGCGCGTAGCGCGCTACAGTGCGCACACGCACTGTTCGCGCTACTGTGCGCGCACAGGTCTATTTTTTGTTTTTTCATTTCAAATGAAAACTTTAGCTCTCTGAAAAATTTCCAGAGAGCTGAAGCAATTAGGGCCTATTACCCTAATTTTTTCCGGTCTTCCCTAAACACATCAAAAACACCCAAAATTAATTTTTAACATCAACACATGTTATAGAATAAAAATCAAGTTTTTCAAAATATCAAATATTTTTACAAAAACATAAATTTATTCTAAATACACATTTGCGTCAATTTTGAATCCAATAAACAAACCATTTTAGAATCCTAATTAGAAATGTCTCATGAACAATTCTAGTTCACCTAAAGGTGGTCAAGTGAATCTAGAATGATAACCATAACTCTACGTTTTAATCTAGAGTTCCAAACTCTTATTAATTGTTTCATGTCCAACATGAACATTTTTTGACATAATACATAAGCATGTTGTGTTTATACTTCTAAAGTATCATAACACAATTGATTAGCTTTATTTCAACATTAAGCTATGTGATCATGCATCTAATACACAAATAAACATAGCTCAGGAGAAGATCAAACATTACCTAGTAAGCTTGATGCAAGATCCAATCTACTTCTCCTTTGTTGAAATTGTTGGAGAACCTCCAAGGTGTGCAAGCTTGACTTCAGGATCCAATTTTGTTTCCAATGCTTCCAAGCTTTTCTTCAAGATCCAATCTTGATTTATCCTAGATGAAATGTTATAGAGACCTCACAAGCTTCTCTAAATATTTTTCTAACTTAGGCTAATCTCTGTAAGAATTTGCTTGTATTTGTACTTGTAATTAAAACCTTCATAAAGCTTGCTTTTTCATAGCAAAACTTAGGTAATTTTTAATTAAAAAAAATTGTAATCAACTTTTAAGTGGGCTTAATCTAATTTGTCCAAATATATATAATTAGGCGTGACTAATCTTCATTGTCTCTCACTTTAATTTAATCCAATTAAATCAAGTCAAGGATTAGGAAATGGATTAGTTAAATGTTTGCCACCTTGATTTAATCCAATTAAATCAAGCCAAAATCACATATTATTATATACTTACAATTACCATAATATCCTCAAATGGTAGAGATAATTATGATTTTACAATTAAGCTCTTGTTAATTATTGAATTAATCCAATTAATCCAATTAGGTCAAAGTAAATAATCAATGTTATCCAAGCACTTGATTATCTTAGTTGATAATTATAATATCGAATATTATCTTTTATAAAAAATAATCGGCTACCTAAGTGCTCAACGAGTACACTTCATATTGGGACTCTCTAAGTTCAGACACGTTCGTTATATAGGCCTAGCTAATATGTACGCAATTCGGCCACCTCCGAATTCGCGAAGAACACGAACGACCTTTCTGAACTATACAAGTCGAGGTCATCACATATGTTTAACAATCCCTCCGTCGTAGGCTATCCGAGTTGTGCTTAGGAAACATAGAATATATCGTCAAGTTTCCGAGACTCACATCTCATGTCGACATGTCCACGATTCTTCATAACTGATGCGATCCACCCTAGGTGATCGACTTTGGCCAAAGATTTAAGAATCATGACTTTACTCACATGGATACCTAAACCCCTTATGGTACACATACGGGCCGACGGATTCTATCTTGCTTCACACTTGATTACTAAGTGCATCGGTCCACACCCAACGAACATCTAGAGGCCAGACCATGAAAGGTGTCTGACATACATGGCATCAAAGTGTGGAGGATCTCACACAAAATCAATTATATCCTATAGTCAAAGGATTACATATGCTACTCGACTCGAGAATAATGCTATTGACGGTGGTGTGTACTTCCAACTATTAGGAATCACCTGTGAGTCATTCAGTATTCGCTTCAATAAATACCCACATGTCTATAAGAGTTTCCAAAACTTATGGTACATCGGGTTAAACCATTGGAACTCCAATTCCAATATACGACATGTGCTAGTCTTCTAGGTTATAGGAATTCGACTGTATTCCAAAACCAACGACTACGAATATTTACTTTAAGAATAGTTTACACCCAATGTCAAAACTATTCTAATGTCGATGTCATTCTTAGCATATTTATACATCAATTTAATACGCATAATAACAATACCATTAATGAGGTATCAAAAGAAAATTATAGTTATTTTATTAATAAAATATATAATTCAGATTGGCATTCCAATCACCAACTCCATCAAACTCCCACTTGCTTAGTGTCAATCTGGATGGTACCATAGTCTCATCTCCTCCACATGTTTATCGAATAACTTATGAGGTAAGGCATTTGTAAGTGGGTCTGCTATGTTGTCTTGTCCTTGAACGTTCAAGACCACTATATCTTTTCGTTCCATTATCTCTCTAATTACGTTATATTTCATTTCTACGTGTTTAGACTTGGAATGCGCTATCGGCTCTTTAGCCTACACGATGGCTCCATTATTATCACAGTACAATGGGATCGAATATGTAATACTAGGCACAAAGCCAAGTTCAGTGATAAAATTTATAATCCAAACAGCTTATTTAGCAGCTTCTAAAGCCACTATAAATTCTGACTCAGTGGTGGAATCAGCTGTTGAGCCTTAATCGCACCACCATTAAGGGTAAATATGTATCCTGATGTAGATTTTCTATCATCTGGATCTCCCTGGAAGTCAGAGTCTGTATAACCCTTAACTTGTAGCTCACTTTCGCCATATATCATAAACTTATCCGTAGTACCTTTAAGATATTTTAGGATATGTTTCACGATTGTCCAATGATCATTACCTGGATCATATTTATATCGGCTGGCCACACTGACGCCGAAACTGATGTCAGGTCTAGTACATAGCATAACATACATTATGCTTCCAATACAAGAAACATACGACAAGTTAGACATCCTAACTCTCTATTCTTCAGTTTGAGCTGCCATTTTCTTCGAAAGATGTATACCGTATCGGAAAGGTACATTTGATGCCTTGCAGTTGGTAAAACTGTACATTTCTAACATTTTATCTATTTACGTCGATTGTGACAACCCTATAAGCTTCCTAACTCTATCTCGGTAGAGCCTTATACCTAGTATATAGGAAGCTTCACCCATATCTTTCATGAAGAAGTTCTTGCAAAGGTAGGCTTTCACACTTTGCATCATCTCTATATCATTTGCTATGATAATAATGTCATCTACATACAAGACTAGGAAAA
The DNA here is from genome assembly GCA_019454045.1 of Zanthoxylum bungeanum. NCBI lineage: Eukaryota > Viridiplantae > Streptophyta > Magnoliopsida > Sapindales > Rutaceae > Zanthoxylum > Zanthoxylum bungeanum. Next base: position 54,498 of record SKCR01038586.1, read on the forward strand.
CTATCATACTCTCACTAACTTTCTTATAAACACATGGTTCTTTCTCATTTTTGATGAATCTAGATAATCTAATTATCTCATCAAAACGACAATTCCAACTTCGGGATGCATGTTTAAGTCCATAAATAGACTTTTGGAGCTTACAAACCAAGTTTGAAGTCTCACTGGATACGAAACTCTCTAGTTGTTCTATATAGATATCCTCTTCAAGGAATCCATTTAGAAAGCGGTTTTCACATCCATCTGTCATATCTCATAGTTGTGATATGCAGCAATGGCTAAAAGAATCCTAATGGATTTTAACATGACTACTGGTGAAAAAGTTTCCTCATAGTCAATCCTAGGACGTTGAGTGTAACCTTTCGGCTACCCGTCGGGCCTTAAAGGTTTCCACCTTTCCATCTGGCCATCGCTTCCTTTTGTAAACCCATTTACAACCAATAGGTTTAACTTCTTCAGGAAGTTCAACTACATCCCAGACTTGATTGGCATGCATTGAATCCATTTCGGATTTCATGACTTCCTGTCATTTTCTAGAATCGATATCCAATATCATTTTTTTATACGTAGTCGGATCTGTTTCCTCCAAGAGGAGAACATCAAGGCTCATATTAGATGTTAAAAACAATCTTTCAGGAGGCCTTGATATTCTGTTCGACTTACGTAGAACCTGTGTTGTAGATCCTTCACCAATTTTGATCTCTAGTTCCATCTCAAGTTCCTTACTGTTGGGATCAAACTCATCAAGTTCAATCTTTCTACAACTCCTACTTGTAGGCATTGCATTTTTGCATGTGAAACCCGATGATGAGTCTCAGTTGGAGGCACTACCTTTTAAGTCACGGAAGTCGCGAGAAACGGATATCGGAAGGGGAAATTCAGGATGAGTATGCTATCAGAGTCGTTTCACATATTCACTGTTTTCGTTCGTGCTGCGTTCTTAAACGCGTTCGAACGTCAGGCAGATTGCGGGCGTTCGTGTCGCGTTCGAATTGGCGTTCGAACGGTATCGGTATTTCTGGTTTTGCTGTTAGCCTCATGACCCGAGCCCATTTAGCCCACATGCACCCTAGCCTAGCCCAAGCCCACTTAAAACACACCCAAATTAAATCAAATATTAAGTTAAATATTAATTAGATAATGTAATTAAATAAAATAATTAATTAAGTCGTATACCAAATTAAATAAAACAAATAAAATCTAAATAATCACCTACCAAAATAATAAAAATACTTACACAACATAAAATAAGTATATGCCTAATATAAACTAATCAAATATAATCATTCCTAACTAAATAAGATATTTACTAATTAAAAATATTTGACTTCCTAATCAACACCAATCTAATCTTGTAACTTCCTAATTTATAATATTTTATCCCCCCTTCAATCTTGTGTATGCCATTCTTGAGAAGCATAAATTAGAAACCAAGATCCTATTCCTTGTGAGACAAGGTGAAGCCCTAGCCATTCTCTATATAAACAACCACCACCCAAAGCCTCCCCTCCTCTCTCTAGTTCACGTTTTTCACAAGCAAAAGAAGCCAAAATTCTGTCCACTCTCCATTCTCTCAAGTTCACACATACTAAAAATAAATAATACAAACATTCTCTTCATCTCCTTCCCCTACTCACCGAAAATCGTACTTTAAAACAGCAGCCATACACGCCCAAAACAGCAGCAAAACGACCTTAAAACAGTAGCCCGAAATCACCTTAAAACAGCAGCAAAAATACCCCAAAACAGCCTCTAAATCACCTAAATCAGTAACTAAAAAAAACTGCACTTAAAGCCTTCAAAGAAAACTACCCAAAACAGTCCATTAAAACACCAAAACAGTGACCTGAACAGCAAGCAGAAATACATAGGAAACAGTAGCAAAGTGGAGGCCAAACAACAGCAAAACGGAGGCCAAACAGCAAGCAAAACAACAAAACAGTGAGTCAAGACGCTAAACCAGTGAACCAGAGAGGTAGCGTTGTGATAGCCCTTCCAACGGCCGTGAAACGCGAGTTCGAAAGTGGACATAAAAGGTTAGACCTGAGGGTATTTTCCACATTCATTTTCTGTTTTATTTGTATTATTTATTGAATATTGCTTGCATGATTGTTATGTTGAAATGCATATTGTGGCCCTTGAGTAGATAAATATGCATGGATTATGAGATATGGTATGTTGTGGCTTTGGAATAAAACGAAAGATGTGTCAACTCTCGCGGTATATCGGATGGAAACCCGAATATAAATTTCATAGTCGATTCCGAATGGACGGTAGTATGATCTGTACTCGGGATACAACTCCACGTACCGCTTGAGTAAATGACACTTTCTTTTGTCTTATATTGCTTTGATTTATTTATTTTTCGTCATTTGAATTCTGCATGTTACTTTTGTATGCGTGATTCAATCGAGCGCATGGGCTTAGTAAGTGCGATGAAAGGTCCCCTACTTGGAGGGGTTAAAATCCTTTACCACGATGCTTTGCCGCGCCGGTTGATGTGTGTTCGGTTGAATGCAAGATACGTTCAATCGGGCATACTAAGTTTGATATTATTGTTTTTTAACTCTTTGTATGCATGATTCAATCGAGCGCATGAGCTTAGTAAGTGCGATGAAAGGTCCCCTATTTGGAGGGGTTAAAATCCTTTACCACGACGCTTTGCCGCGCCGGTTGATGTGTGTTCGGTTGAATGCAAGATACGTTCGATCAGGCATACTAAGTTTGATATTATTATTTTTATGCATGATTCAATTGAGCGCATGGGCTTAGTAAGTGCGATGAAAGGTCCCATATTTGGAGGGGTTAAAACTCTTTACCACGATGCTTTGCCGCGCCGATTGGTGTATACTCGATTGGATGCGAGATTAGTTCAATCGGATACGTGAGGTCCCATATTGTGGATTTGTTTGTCTATGAATGTGTTGCATGCATCAGGTCTGGTTCCGTTCGAACGCGTTCTCGAACGCCACATGAATGCGCACGCATTTTCTTAGTTTCATCATGCATCAGGTCTGGTTCCGTTCGAACGCGTTATCGAACGCCACACGAACGTAAACCTTCTGTTTACCGTTCGAACGCGTTCTCAAATGCTACGCGAACGCGCACGTATTTTCTTAGTTTCATCGTGCATCAGTTCTGGTTCCGTTCGAACACGTTCTCGAACGCCACACGAACGTGAACCTTCTGTTTACCGTTCGAACGCATTCTCAAAAGCTACGCGAACGCGCACGTATTTGTAGTGTTTCATGCATCAGGTCTGGCTCCGTTCGAACGCGTTCTCGAACGTTATACGAACGTGAACCTTCTGTTTACCGTTCGAACGAGTTCTCGAACGCTACGCGAACGCGCACCCACTGAACTGAGTCCTTTTCATCAGATTTCATACATAATTGTTCCTAGTAGCTATCCTTCGTATGATGAATCTGATTGCTTCTCTGTGTTACGCAAGATTATGTAGGTATCATTCATCTGTATTCCTCACATGTATGAGTACGATGTGTTTAACGTATTACAATTCATATATCCATGTCATGATAGCATTTGAGTATTATTTCTCGTGGTATATCAGATGGAAACCCAGACATAAAATCCGTAGCCGATTCCGAATGGACGGTAGTACGGTCTGTACTTGGGATACAATTCCACGTACCACTTGGAAAAGTGCTCACATGTGTGCTTGTGTGGTTAATGTGTGTGTTTGTGTTTTCTTGAATACAATATGCCAATGAAGTCGTATGTTCGTTGCTACTTTGATGTACTTTCAAGCATGCAATCTTAGATGTGAAATATATGCAAATTTAGGTGTAAGTTTTATTTTTGTGCATATGGATTTAGAAGCATGATACTCTTGGAAATAAGTGTTACTTAAGCTTGATTAAATTATTACACAAATCCTTTCATTACAAGTGACATAAGTAAGAGACCATTCCGAACCCAACGGTTTGAGGTCTTCCTTTGCGAGGGGTGAGTGCGGCCTTAAATCTCATTTTCCCGGTTCACACCGGGTGGCGACTCCATTATTCCCCGGTTTAGTCCCCCGTGGCTACTCCGTACTCCCAACCGGGCCGCGAGCCCGGGACAGCATGCGTCGCCCAATTTCTATGTCCCACAGTCTGGCGACTCCATTGGGGATAGAGAATCAGCCCCGAATATTGTCTTGTAATGTTTGGATTTATGTTTTAATTGACCGTGTCTATAGTGGATAAAATGGGGGTTTAACCAAAGGCATTTTGAGGCTAGGTAATGGTTTGATGTCTTCCTTCACTCACTACCTTTCTAGAAGGAAAAGCTGTGAAGGCACCTATATAGCCATCTACCCGTAGCTTATTGTGATGGACTAATTTGGAGGACTCGTTGTTTATTCCTGACACCAAGCGATAAGAGCCTAAGAGGCTTGGGTATTTAAGTGAGCCTCGCTCCACCTTCCCTATGGGGAATCTACAACGGGAAATCCATTTGACAGTCAGTCACACACCATAGCTCATTGGCACGTACCTTAGTGTATAAAAAAGGGTGCGCTCACTTGGTTGCTCGAACCCTTGATTGGGGAGACCTAGTTGTGGGCCATCATTCGCCGATGAGAGCCTTTGTCTACACTCCTACGAACCCACCCATAGACCGGGATTGTATGGTTAAAGTAACAATTATTTCCTTGAGTATGAGCTTGTGGACCATCATCAATTGGATGCAGTTGGACCATTGTCAGAAATGTGGACTTGCTGGGCCATTTAAACTGGGGCAAGTTCGTACCTTATGACCATTGGACCCAAAGCTTCTGAAATGTTGATGGGCCATTCGGTAGAAATTATTGTTTTGTGTTTGCATTATCTTTCTTTTATGCTTGTGTTTGGGAACATCGCCGTTTGGATCCATTTGGACCATTTGTCATGGGATATGGGCTTGTTGGGCCATTTAAACTGGGACAAGAACATATTTTATGACGATCGGGCCAAAGGCTTCTAAGTGTTGATGGGCCACTTTGTGCTTGTGTTCGGAACATTACCATTTGGATTTAGTTGGGCTCCTTGCCATGAGATGTGAACTTGTTGGGCCATTTAAACTGGGACGAGTTCACTCCTATGACAGTTAGCCCAATAGTTTCTGAAATGATAACGGGCCGATTTGTTTGAGAATTTTAGTTGATGTAGTATGTTATATATGTTACATACATCTCATGCACCTCATGCATACATATATCATGTTAACACCTCTCTATGTCTCAAAAAGACATCATAGATTCCCGTTGGGTTAGGGAAGAGAGAAGACTCACTAAAAGACCGGTAACAGATATGAGTACATCCGATAATGAGGTATCGATAATAGATCAGTTGGAGAATGGTTTTGCCAAGATTACTGAACAATTGCAAGCCTTGACTACTGCCATGACAAATATGGTTGTGCCCCGTGTTGGGGGAAATTCTGAGAATGTGAGGCGCGAGGAGCCTCCGAATGGGTTGGGGGATGATATCCCCACTTTTGATGATGACATGGCAGAGTATGCAACAGGCAAAGTGATTGGGTCTCAGGCAGAATTTCAGAAGCTTCGGGATCAGGTTGAAACAGTTGCCCGCAAAATGAGGGGTAAACATGAAGAGTTGTTAGATTATGAGGCAATGACCTTCGGAGAACAGCTGCCAGCTCAGTTTAAAATGCCCGACATGGCCAAGTTTAATGGGAATGGAGACCCGAGAGTCCATCTGCATCAATATGTCTCAGTCATGAGTTCAGTGGGCCTATCACAGCGCTAAGTCCAAAAGATGTTTGGGATGTCACTCGAGGGGGCACCTGTGGTTTGGTATCATAGCCTTGAGAAGAAGGTTAAGGAGGATTGGAGGGAACTAGCTGATGCTTTTCTGAAGCAGTATGTTACGGACTTAGAAATTGACCTGTCACTCCGTGATTTGGAGAACACTAAGCAGAAGCCAGAGGAAAGTTTCAAAGAGTATGTGGATCGTTGGAGAAGCCAGCTTTTGAAAATGCAGACTCGGCCTTCAGAGAAAGACCAAATTAAAATGATCATCAAGGGCACCAAACCCTCTATTTATGGAAAGCTAAGGAGGATGACTTCGGTGATTTCTGATTTTCGACAGTTGAGGGAAACTGTCATGGATATTGAGGAAGAAGAGGCCGAGAATAGAAAATTCTATGGTATGAACAGGAGGCCCATTGGGGGAACATCGGAAACAAAGCCCATTTCTGCTGAGATTGCCGCTATCCGGAACCGGAGATTTTCCAACTTGGGAAGACCCCTGTCAAAGGTGCTAGAGAAACTGAAGAGGCAAGGGCTCTTAAAACCCTTGGAAGCTAAACCATTACCCAATCCCCTACCATCACATTATAACCTAAGCCTTTACTATCACTTTCACCAACAAAAAGGTCATGACACTGACAATTGCGCCCGACTCCGCCATGAAATCCAAGACCTGATAGACTCCAAGAAAATACCTGACCCAAAAACAGAACAGCCTGGCACACACAGAAACCCCTTACCCAATTACTGTGTCCGTGTGTCGTACCACCATCAACCTATATGATCAATTCTGGCCTCCCAGAAGACCTTGTCCTAAAATCCTTTCACCCTAAAGCCTTTTGCCCGGGAATCTAGGATAACACTAGTGAAGATGAGACTGAGCAGGGGAAAAACTTTTGGCTTGATTTCTCTAGCAGTGACGAGGAAGAAGTAAGAGGAATGACGCGCAGTGGTCGTTTTTACAATGATATGGCAGATAAGGGTAAAGAAGTTTTGACAGATGGTAGAGAAGTGGTTGAGACTGCAGAAAATACTGAGGGGGATTTAGTGTTGAGGCAATTGAGGAAGACTAGAGCACAAGTGAGTATCTGGGAACTGTTATGTGCATCTCGGAGCATAGGCAAGCCATGGTTGAGGCTTTGAGCAAGATTGTGGTACCGGAAGACGCCACCCCGTAATGTTTGTTGGTCGGTTCAGAAGGAAGCTTTGCAGATATCTTTTCTGAGGATGAACTCCAGCAGGGGAGGAATCATACAGGCCTCTATTTATCAAGGCCGAGGTGAGGGGTAAGAGAATTCGTGTTTAATGGTGGATGACGGTTCGTCCATCAATGTGGCCCGCTGAAAATTCTGGCAAGATTGGTTATGAAAGCAACAGACTTGGCCCCTCCAGCATGACTATTAAGGCTTATGATGACAGTAAAATGGGAGTTGAGGGTACCTTTGTGGCTATGTCAAGTAGACCGATTGAAGATGAGGTTGAGTTTTGTTAGACAGTTATGACCCATAGCGTCACTATTTTGTAAATGATATTGTATTATTGTACAAAATTAACTATGTAGTAATGAAATTGCCTTTTACCGTTTTGTAATTTATTTACTTTGATATAAATGGTAAGAGTCCCTATGATTAGTTCCGGATTGTGATGATATGAGACGGTATCAATCCATAAGGTTTAATCATTAAATATCCCTAGTCGTAGTATTATCGAGATTGGACATCGATAATGCGGAATAGACTAGTACTGCACTTGTGCATGTTGTGAGGGCACAACGGCATAGTTCTCATATATTTAAGTATAGGATACTTATGCAAGTGCGGTAGGAGGTTGTGTTTTACCGATGGTACGGAAAACAGCTTCGCTCTGGATAGACCCCGCGGAATCCCATTGGTAGTATGTCTGCGTGTCTATGGGAGTCCGCTTCAGGGTAGGTGCATATGATCTTAACCTGAGACTTGCATCGCTAGTACTTACGACAATCGGTAAACTTTAGTTTTGGTGGTCCAGGGCTTTAACGGGTTCTGTGTACACCTCTTCTGGGTTTATCGAGAATCGTAGTGTATTGGGTGTGATGTCAAGATGGAAGTATCACTTCAGACATATGGAGATGATGATCGCGAGGGATACAGAACTAGTACTCTATAATGGTTGCAACCATCGGGATAATATGACTAGGTCAGGATTATCCGATTCAAAGAGACTGGTTGCTTGATGTCCGATATGTGTATCGTACGGGGCAGACACATCTCCAGCCCCAGGCCTTACATGTGATCATCCGATACTGGTTCGATATACACTATACTACGGTATACTACGCCTGTTATAGATCTTATATTCCAATAAGAATATTTCTGGAGAATTGGGTAGGCATGGCGTTTTGCTAGAGGCTAACCTTGTCTTGTAAATCGGTAAAAACGTAGTACTTGGTACGTACGTATTCAGATAATCTGACGGCCGTATTTACTGCCAACATATCCAGAGATCTCTTGGGTCGCTTCCCGAAGATTCACCAATGACGTATGATTCAAACTCGATTAATCTTGGATTAATTACGGAGAGACTTTATCTTGGATAAAGTACTATACATAGAGAGAGAACGATTAATTTGGAATTAATCGTAAAAATATTATATTCGATATAATAATCGAAATTCGATTTCGACGCGAAATTAAAATTAGATTTTAATTCGGGCAAACGAGTTAATTTAGAATTAATTCGTTAGCGACGTAAATAATAATTTCGCTAGGCGCAATTATTTATTTAAATTCGATTTAATTAACGTCGCGACGTAAGTTCGGTATTTCGGAAATATCGAACCCGAACGCGTGAGTGCACGTGGGCCCACTTTCATTTGGGTTGTGTGGGGCCCACATGACACATGTCATTTTATGCATTATTTAATTGTTAATACATTGCATGGTGATAGTGTACAATACACTCAATGGTTTTGCATGGAGATTGAGTGTTTGACACTCTAAGCCATTGCATGATTTGTGTCATAAGTTTATTATTAATTTAATAAATATTATGGCATAAATATAAATTGATTTTTTGTAAAAAAAATCATTAGACTCCTCTCTCTCACATTGCCGAAACTACATGCAGTTTTGGGCTCTCCATTTCTTCATTTTTGTGGCAAGATTTGAAGAAGTTGTGCATTCAAAATCACAACAAAGGCTAGCACCTTCAAGGGATCATACATAGGTGATATGGGAAACTAATCCTTGAGCTTGGAAGGATCAAACTCGACTTGGAGTCCCTCTTTTCTTCTTGGCCGAGAGCTTCACTGCACAAGGAGGAATTTCGCATCATCTTAGCATCCATTTTCAAGTATTGTGAGTATGATTCCGCCATACTTCAATTTATTCATTCATGTATTTATATATTTTGCTTGTTCTTGTTGATCTTGGGGCTTGGTAATTATTTCCAACAATGGTATCATTGAGCTTAAAGAGCATGCAAATATATTAGGATGTTATTTGGGAAAATTGTATGAAGCATGATTTGATGAGTTTGCTTGATTAAATATGCTTAGATGTATGTTATTTAGATTATACATCATCAATTTCATGGAAAATAAATTGGATTAATTTTTCCAACCCAAATGAGGCTTGGCCGAATACATGCAAGCATATGGACTAGATGATTTTTTAATTTTAAGACATTAGATGACTTGAAACAATATGGAATGATGATTTGTAACTCGATTGGATTGAAAACGAAATCGGAACCATTTTAATCACCTTGGCCGAATGCTTGATGGAGGATTAGGGACTTGATTTTTTGATTAAATAATGTTGGACATATATTTAAGATAAAAATATGATTAATGGATTAATTTGATATTTTGGGAATATTGATTTAAAGGATTAATCATGATAATACACTTTAATTAATAAGTTATAAAATTTGGAATTTTAAAATTTGGTTAGTTGGGCTTAATTTTGAATTGGGCCTAAAACTATTATATTTGGACATAATGGGCTTGGTTGGGCCAAGTAGATTTGGACCATTTGGATTGGATCCAAAATGGGCCTAAATCACACCATTTAAGCCCAAATGTAATAAATGGGCTTTTATGTTTAATTGGGCCTTATGGGCTTGATATTGATTTTATGGCATATGAGGGTGATTCCTTATTGGGCTTGGTAATTGGGTTTGACCCATACATTGACCAAAACCCAAGCCTAAAGAAATCAATTGAAAGCCCATCGGACTTTAATTAAACGGACATTAGATGTTAGTTGGGCTTTGAGACCCGATTGTATTAGATTTGGAATCTAAGTTATAAAAGCACAATAAAAGTGTAAATATTTAATTTAGAATTAAATAATAGGATTAGTATTGAATACGACTTAAATTGGATTTAACGAGTAGTTCGATATAATTCGTGAATTCATACTATAAGTATTTATTCTCAAATTGAGTTGGACTCGCGCAAATGCAAACAATTGTTTGAACATTGTATTGTCACCTAATTAAAGACTAATTAATTGGATTTGATTGGTTGTATAACATGCCTTGAATGAATGAATGTGGATGTGATGTATGAATAGTGTATATCGGATGGATATTAGAAGGGAAGGGTAATTTTAGAAATTATTGTAAATTTAGAATTTATAAATTGGACCTGCGTGTCCAGCCTTTCTCTTATTGTCTCTTTGTATTCTCTTCTCACCTAATTCCCCTCAATGTAAATGAGGTTTCTCTTATTGTATTATGTAATTGGGTAAGAGTAGAATAGTGCTAGCGGGGAGAGGAAAGGAGTGATTTGTTCTAGGAACAAGTTGTTGTTCATATCCATCCGTATATCGCTATTACTTTACTTTACGCGCTTTATGATGTTTTAGAAGCATGCTTAAGGGTGTATGATGATGAGACCTAACAAAGATAAATTAATTGGTTGCCAATTACGCGAAAAATCCCTCAAACAATATTAAGCGATTTTCCTTCCGTTGAATGATTCTTTCTCAAGATCCGAAATTGGCATTGGTTTGTTGGCCAAAGTCAAGACCTTTGTCAATTGAGGATGTGTTTGAATCATGAGAGTTTTGTTCCACATCGGTGTCCTGTCCAAGTTGTGATTTGTTGGCCAAAGTCAAGATCACTTCTTGTCCATCGACATTGATTACGAAACTTTCCTCGTCAATGGGTCCCGCTTAACTGGAATCATTAGGTTTGTTGTGCCAAAGCCAAGGCTTAGTTGATTCAGAGGAAATGGTTAGGAAAATGTATTGGATGCATTGACATATGTATATGTTTCGGACTTAGATGTCCACCTACCGGATCTAGGAATTGGATGGGATCCAATTGATCTTCGAGATCTACCTAGTTAAATATCATACAATTTTTGGCCAAAGTCAAGGTTGTGTGTTATTTAACGGGATCCTAGCCCACTAGGAAATTGGATTTCCCGAGTACTCAACAGAGGGTTAGAGACTTGCAGAAAATAGTGGGAGGCTAGTATTGAATTTGCAATTATCGTTCAGATACTTAGCTTTACGCGCTTACACAACTTATTTCGTCAATATTTACACATTAGTTGGACTAATACAATGTTATTTTTTTTTATGTAACAGTTTGACTGTACCCACATATCGTTAACTAGATAATTAGATTATCGTAGTTAAGATGGCAAACAAAGGAAATGTCCGTGACATAATCATGGGTGATAATGTGTTCAAGGGCACCAACTTCGCCGACTGGGAAATGAACCTAAGGATAGTCCTTGGGGCGGAGAGGATACTGTATACGATACAAAAACCCTCTCGGCCTAAGCCCACTGAGCCACTTGAGCTGGAGTTATGGAAAACTCACAGTGATGATTGTGACACGGCTCAGTCGATCATGCTTGCTTCAATGACTCAACACTTTCGCCGCCAGAATAGGGACTTGGATCCTTATAATATGATGGCAAGATTGCAAGATCTTCACCGCACTAATAAGCGGATGGCGAGGTACGAGTTAGTGAAGAAAATCTTTCGCTCCCGTATGACTGATGGTAGTTCTGTTGAGGTCCATGGGACTCAAATGATAGCCGATATTGAAATTGGCTAATATGGGTATAGTCTTGGAGGCTGAGCTGTCTATAGATGTACTTCTACAGTCACTACCCGATACTTGGAAACAGATTGTCATCATCAACTACAAATTGATGAATTCGGATGATACTCTTGGAGAGTTATTATCGATTCTCAAGGAGTCAGAGAAAGAGCTTCTGAAAGGCAACAAGCGCGAGGCGCACTTTGCATCAACATCTCAAACGCCGAAAGCTGGGCTCAAGGCAACTGGGGGTGTTAAGAAGAAAAAGCATAGAAACAAAGGCAAGGCCAAGTCAACAAAGGCTTCTGGGAAGCCAAGGGACAAGTCTCAAGATGTTTGCCTGAAATGCGGCAAGAAAGGTCACTGGAAGCGTGACTGCCGCATGAACAAGGGACACAAGGAGGACATACAGGCGGGCAAGGCACCGGCCTCAGGTATGTTTGTTATTGAGATAAATATGACTACTTCTAGTCTTAATAAAAATTGGATTTTTGATTCTGGCTGTGGTTCTCATATTTGTACTGATGTGCAGGATCTGCATGATAGCAGGAGACTGGCTTCGGGGGAGGTAGATCTACGAGTTGGAAATGGAACTTCTGTTGCTGTTTTGGCCGTAGGCACTTTTGTTTTGGAACTGCCCTCGGGGCATGTACTTAAACTAAATGACTGTTATTTTGTTCCTAGTTTAACTAGGAATATTATTTCTGTATCTTTGTTAACCCAGTATGGGTACACTTTTGTATTTAAAAACACCAGGTGTTATTTATATAAAGATGATGCAGAAATTTGCACTGCCGATGCAAATAATGGTCTTTATATTTTGAATATAAATAAATCTCCAAAACGTAAAATAACAAACAAAAGGCTCAAAATGAGTAATCCAAAGGAAGAAACTTATTTGTGGCATTGTCGTCTGGGACACATCAACAACTCGCATATCCACACTTTCGAAGAGTGGGTACTTGGACGGATTTGATCCAAATTCATATGACGTCTGCGAATCTTGTTTATTAGGCAAAATGCCTAAATCACCTTTTAGTGGTAAAGGTGAACGCGCCACTGAACTGTTAGCCCTCGTTCATAGTGACGTTTGTGGGCCCATGTCTAGCCAGGCTAGAGGTGGATATCGATACTTCTTCGTAACCTTTACGGATGATGCATCGCGTTATGGTTATGTGTATCTAATGATGCACAAGTCGGAAACTTTTGAGAAATTCAAAGAGTTTCGACACGAAGTTGAAAAACAAACAGGCAAGAGTATTAAGACATTACGGTCGGACCGTGGTGGCGAATACTTAAGTAATGAGTTTCAAGATTACTTGAAAGAATATGGTATTCTTTCACAATGGACTCCTCCTGGAACACCACAATTAAATGGTGTGTCTGAACGGAGAAACCGTACCTTGCTTGACATGGTAAGGTCGATGATGAGTCGCACTGAGCTACCTATATCCTCTTCTGGGGACATGCATTAGAAAGTGCAATTCTTATTTTGAATAGGGTTCCGTCAAAGTCTGTTGAACAGACTCCGTATGAGATATGGACAGGAAAGAAACCAGGTTTCTCATTCCTGAAGATTTGGGGTTGCTGGGCATACGTCAAACGTTTGGAAGGTACCAAACTTGAACCCAAATCAGATAAATGCCTATTTGTTGGATATCCTAGGGAAACCAAAGGATATTACTTCTATTACCCACAAGAGAACAAAGTATTTGTTGCTCTACATGCGGTTTTCCTTGAGAAGGAATTCCTAAATGCAGTGTTTAGTGGGAGGAAAGTAGAACTCGATGAAAGTCGTAGTGATACTGTTCCTGGCAATGAATCGAGAACGGAACATGAACAGTCCATCCAGGATGAGACTGAACCACAATCTTCAATTACACAAGGACTACGTAGGTCGGAGAGAGTCAGGGTAATACCTGAGAGGTATGGATTCCTGATCTCACCTCATGTAGATATTAATCTTATTGAGGATACTGAACCGGCTACGTATGAGGAAGCGATACAAGGTATCGAATCCACTTTATGGCAAGAGGCCATGAAGGCCGAAATGGATTCCATGTATACCAACCAAGTTTGGACACTAGTTGATGCACCAGAAGGCGTAAAGCCTATTGGATGCAAATGGGTCTTCAAGAAGAAGACCGACATGGATGGCAACGTACAAACGTACAAAGCTAGGCTCGTAGCGAAGGGGTATCGTCAACAACTTGGAGTTGATTATGACGAAACTTTCTCACCCGTTGCCATGATTAAATCCATTCGGATAATGCTTGCGATAGCTGCATATTACGATTACGAAATATGGCAGATGGACGTTAAAACCGCTTTCCTTAACGGAAACCTGTTGGAGGATGTTTATATGCAACAACCTGACGGTTTTATCGCACCAAGACTTGCAAACAAGGTTTGTAAGTTAAATCGGTCCATTTATGGACTGAAGCAAGCATCGAGGTCATGGAACCAACGTTTTGATGAGGTCATAAAAGAATATGATTTCATTCAAAACGTAGATGATCCTTGTGTATATAAGAAGGTTAGTGGGAGTGCACTGACTTTTATTGTCCTTTATGTCGACGATGTATTGCTTATAGGCAATGACATTCCCATGTTAACGTCGGTGAAAGCTTGGCTTTCATTGAAATTCTCCATGAAAGATCTGGGAGAAGCAGCTTTTATTCTAGGAATAAAGATCTACAGGGATAGATCTAGAAGGCTACTTGGACTCTCCCAGAGTACATATATTGATAAAGTGTTGAAGAGATTCAACATGGATCAGTCCAAGAGGGGACTGTTGCCAACATCACATGGCGTCTATCTATCTAGGGACATGTGTCCTAAAACACAAGATGAGAGAGACAACATGAGTCGGACTCCGTTCGCCTCGGCAGTTGGATCGATCATGTATGCCATGATATGTACACGACCTGATGTGTCCTATGCTTTGAGCATGTGTAGTCGATATCAGGCCGATCCAGGAAAGGATCACTGGATGGCGGTTAAGAGTATCCTTAGGTATCTTAAGAGAACTAAGGATGTTTTCTTAATCTATGGAGATGGAGAACTTGAGGTATCTGGGTATACCGATGCAAGTTTCCAAACCGACAGAGACGACTTCAAGTCGCAAACCGGGTACATATTTTGCTTGAATAACGGAGCAGTGAGCTGGAAATCTTCCAAGCAAGATACTGTTGCCGATTCAACAACTGAAGCGGAGTACATTGCAGCAGCTGAAGCAGCAAAGGAAGCGGTTTGGATCCGAAAATTCCTAGTTGGATTAGGAGTAGTTCCATTAGCAGCTGAGCCCGTTTTATTGTATTGTGACAATAGCGGGGCCATAGCGCAGGCTAAGGAACCAAGTCTCATCAACGATCCAAACATGTTCTTCGACGATTCCATCTGATTCGAGAGATCATACATCGTGGCGATGTGAAGATCGAAAAGATCGCATCAGAGGACAACATTGCAGATCCGCTGACGAAAATAATTCCTCGGGAAAAGTTTGAGCGACACATACATAGTTCAGGTATTAGATGCTTGAGTGACTGGCTATAGGCCAAGTGGGAGATTGTTAGACAGTTATGACCCATAGCGTCACTATTTTGTAAATGATATTGTATTATTGTACAAAATTAACTATGTAGTAATGAAATTGCCTTTTACCGTTTTGTAATTTATTTACTTTGATATAAATGGTAAGAGTCCCTATGATTAGTTCCGGATTGTGATGATATGAGACGGTATCAATCCATAAAGGTTTAATCATTAAATATCCCTAGTCGTAGTATTATCGAGATTGGACATCGATAATGCGGAATAGACTAGTACTGCACTTGTGCATGTTGTGAGGGCACAACGGCATAGTTCTCTATATTTTAAGTATAGGATACTTATGCAAGTGCGGTAGGAGGTTGTGTTTTACCGATGGTACGGAAAACAGCTTCGCTCTGGATAGACCCCGCGGAATCCCATTGGTAGTATGTCTGCGTGTCTATGGGAGTCCGCTTCAGGGTAGGTGCATATGATCTTAACCTGAGACTTGCATCGCTAGTACTTACGACAATCGGTAAACTTTAGTTTTGGTGGTCCAGGGCTTTAACGGGTTCTGTGTACACCTCTTCTGGGTTTATCGAGAATCGTAGTGTATTGGGTGTGATGTCAAGATGGAAGTATCACTTCAGACATATGGAGATGATGATCGCGAGGGATACAGAACTAGTACTCTATAATGGTTGCAACCATCGGGATAATATGACTAGGTCAGGATTATCCGATTCAAAGAGACTGGTTGCTTGATGTCCGATATGTGTATCGTACGGGGCAGACACATCTCCAGCCCCAGGCCTTACATGTGATCATCCGATACTGGTTCGATATACACTATACTACGGTATACTACGCCTGTTATAGATCTTATATTCCAATAAGAATATTTCTGGAGAATTGGGTAGGCATGGCGTTTTGCTAGAGGCTAACCTTGTCTTGTAAATCGGTAAAAACGTAGTACTTGGTACGTACGTATTCAGATAATCTGACGGCCGTATTTACTGCCAACATATCCAGAGATCTCTTGGGTCGCTTCCCGAAGATTCACCAATGACGTATGATTCAAACTCGATTAATCTTGGATTAATTACGGAGAGACTTTATCTTGGATAAAGTACTATACATAGAGAGAGAACGATTAATTTGGAATTAATCGTAAAAATATTATATTCGATATAATAATCGAAATTCGATTTCGACGCGAAATTAAAATTAGATTTTAATTCGGGCAAACGAGTTAATTTAGAATTAATTCGTTAGCGACGTAAATAATAATTTCGCTAGGCGCAATTATTTATTTAAATTCGATTTAATTAACGTCGCGACGTAAGTTCGGTATTTCGGAAATATCGAACCCGAACGCGTGAGTGCGCGTGGGCCCACTTTCATTGGGTTGTGTGGGGCCCACATGACACATGTCATTTATGCATTATTTAATTGTTAATACATTGCATGGTGATAGTGTACAATACACTCAATGGTTTTGCATGGAGATTGAGTGTTTGACACTCTAAGCCATTGCATGATTTGTGTCATAAGTTTATTATTAATTTAATAAATATTATGGCATAAATATAAATTGATTTTTTGTAACAAAAATCATTAACTCCTCTCTCTCTCTCTCTCATTGCCGAAACTACATGCAGTTTTGGGCTCTCCATTTCTTCAATTTTTGTGGCAAGATTTGAAGAAGTTGTGCATTCAAAATCACAACAAAGGCTAGCACCTTCAAGGGATCATACATAGGTGATATGGGAAACTAATCCTTGAGCTTGGAAGGATCAAACTCGACTTGGAGTCCCTCTTTTCTTCTTGGCCGAGAGCTTCACTGCACAAGGGAGGAATTTCGCATCATCTTAGCATCCATTTTCAAGTATTGTGAGTATGATTCCGCCATACTTCAATTTATTCATTCATGTATTTATATATTTTGCTTGTTCTTGTTGATCTTGGGGCTTGGTAATTATTTCCAACAGAGTTCACAGTACTGGATATCCCGGCTACTTTCGCCTTATTGTTGGGAAGGCCTTGGTTTCACAAACTTGGGGGCGTGCCATCCACTTTAACAAGCATCAGATGATCAAGTTCCCATAATGAGGGAGAAGTTATTACTATCCGGGCTGAGTTAAATAATGCCGTGCTGCCTGGGATACAACCTTTCACAGGTTTTTAGGTGTCACTACTTTTAAGAATGGGTGGATCCTAGGGTGGCTAGGATCAATAAAAAATGAAGTTTGAACCGGGTGAAGGTTCAAGATTGCCAGATTTCAAGGACAGACACTCGGAAAGGTTTGGGGTACAAATCTGATGAAGAAAAGCCAAAGTCCAGAAAAAGGGCCTGAAACTGATGGAATTTTTTGTGAAAGCTTCGGGATATCAAGGGAGCCTGAACTTGTGGAAGTTAATGGAATTGTGGTACCTGGGTTGAGATCTTCCAGATATGTTGGGTAAGAAGCTGATAGTTGAAGAAATTGTGAAGAAAGAAAAGAGAAAATTGGGAGGAGGAACTAATGAAGTTGGAGAGCCTGACTCTGGGAGAGATGAAAAGTCTGAGGAAGACCTATTGCAGAGGAAGAAGTGTCTATAGATGATGAAGACATCTACCTGACCGGCGTAAACACACACGTATAACGCAAGCGCACGTATCGTTCAAGTAGTATAAAATATCGATCCCACGAGGACTTAATATCTAATATTAATTTTTATGAGTCAAATGATTACTAATATCTAACAAGTTGATTGATTGATTTGAAATGGTGACGATTCTAAATTTAAAAACAAGTAAATAAAATTGTCGAAAATAGGTTTAAAGAAATTGAATAGTAAAAACTATCTAGGGTTGTGATTTCTCCAATATCATTTTAAAGATGAAGTGGTTATCTTAAAGTTGGTAATATATTGATTTATTAACCTGGAACGCTAAATTATGTGTAAGCCTCTGTCGATGGTCAGACACAAACCCCCAGTTTAACCCAATTGAACCATATGTCTATGTCAACCAAATTATCTGGATTCATTAAGTTTAGTTCCAATTATGGCTACCCCCCCGCCCGACGGTATATTCCTATACTGTAAGGAAATCTATTAAAGGGTTATCTATCCTCAAGGAGGATCGTGGGCTATTGAGTCTAAGGCTGAAACCTAAAATCCCTATGTCTAGTTCATTTTAGATTTACCAGATCAATTTTATTAATGGCCAGTTAATGAAAAAGCATTAAGATTAACTCAATAAATAAATCTTTATATTACCCAAGCTATAATCTAACCCTATAAAACGGTGATATTGGATTTCATCACAACCCCAGATAACTAATTTAGTTACAACACATAACTAGGGCTAGTAAAAACTTGAAAATAAAAGACATAAAGTAAAAATGCGGTAAAGTAAATACTGAAAAGTAAATTACAATAAAATAAAATGCTAAGGTAAAAGGAATTACTTTTACTACTACTAATTTAGATATCTCCCGTAAAATAATATATAAACTTGTGATTCTTTTTCCAACTAGCCATATAGGCGGTAACCTGATTAAGTCAAATTAAGTCCAACCAGCCATAAAGGCGGAACCAAAATTAAATTACCAACCGACCAATCTGGCGGTATCCTTTATTAGTCAGGTTTAAATCAAATAAATGAATTACCACCGACCAATCTGGCGGTATCCTTTTTAAGTCAATATTTTAAATAGTGAATATATTATTTTTAAGGGAGATTAATCTAAATAGTAACAGTAAAAGAATTACCTTTCACCCTAGCTGGGGGAGTTACCTCCTCATGGTAAATAATAAAAACTGTAAAAAGTAAAAAGTAAAATTAAATTACTATATTAACAAAACGTAATTAAAATTAATTACAAAACTAAAAAAAACTAAAAAAAACTAAAATAAAAAAGAAAGTAGAGAGAGAAACTCTCTCTTTAGATAGAATATAAGAGAGAGAGTGGTACATTCAATTCTGAAATCTCGAGCTCAATTTATAGGCCTCGGTAGGCTTCCAGCGTCGCGACGCCAGGGAGCTCAGCGTCGCTACGCTAGATTTTGTCGACGTGGCACGCTCTGGTTTGCCGGTTTGAAGATTCTGGATAAGTTGATAAGGTGACACGTGGCAGAGTGGTTAGGCTTCAATTATTGTGACACGTGGCGGCTTCTGATTGGCTGATGATGACGTGGCGGTGAGGTGGCAATGTTGACTTGTTGACTTGCTGACGTGGCTGATGACATGGAGTGACACGTGGAACACGTGGTGATGATGACTGTCGGCACCGTAAGATGCTGACACGTGGCACGGCGCATGTTAGCAGATCGGCTATGATGGTGACACGTGGCACGGCGCATTTTAGCAAAGTCAAACTTTTCTCAGATTCTGATTTGTGGACCCGGCGCACGTTAGCACTGTTCGGCGCATTTTAGACGTCGCGACGCTGAAGGCTTGGTGTCGCGACGCGGACAATTTACAAAAATGCCCTTTTTGTCCAATTTTCACTGTTTTGACCCAAATCACCTCCAGAATGTCCTGAAACTTTATTTATCTACAAAATAACACAAAACACATCAAAATATTCACAAAACTTAAGAAACTATACAAAATATTAGGTTAAATGAGTGGGAAATAGTGATATAAATACCACTCATCACTACCTTCCTGATCTGTTTGAATGTACTTCCGCATTATCCAATAATAAAGACATTTCTTTTGCTTACTTGCCTGAGTCATTTCCATTTACTCTGCACGAATCAAACATATTTGATATCAGTTCGGCCAGAACTACTGCATTTAACTTGGGTACATTTGAGAACCCCAAAGAAATTCTGATTGCAAGTGAAGTTACTTCTGAAGAGAGGGAGAAACTAGAAGAAGTGTTGGTCAGATATGCCAAAGTGTTTGCTTGGTCCTATGAGGACATGCCTGGGGTAGACAGAAACATTGCCCAACACACAATACCAACTTATCCGAATATGAGTCCAGTAAAACAGAAACTCCGACGGATGAGACCAGAATGGGCTGAGAAAGTCAGAGAGGAAGTTAAGAAACAGATAGATGTGGGGTTCCTAGAAGTAGTAAAGTATCCTGAGTGGTTGGCTAATATAGTACCGGTGCCAAAGAAAGATAGGAAGGTCAGAATGTGTGTAGACTACAGAGATCTCAACAAGGCTTGTTCGAAGGATGATTTTCCTCTGCCGCATATAGATGTTCTGGTTGATAGTGCGGCTTTATCTGTTATGTATTCATTTGTAGATGGGTTTTCAGGTTACAATCAGGTTCTCATGGCTGAGGAAGACAAACACAAGACTGCATTTGTTACTGAGTGGGGTACTTATTGTTACAAGGTTATGCCGTTTGGGCTTAAGAATGCGGGGGCTACCTATCAGCGGATGGCCACTACACTTTTCCATGACTTGATACACAAAGAGATTGAGGTGTATGTGGATGACATGATGGTGAAATCAGAGACAAGAGTTGGGCATATTGAAGCACTGGAAAGGTTCCTTCAGAGAGTTGATAGATACAACATGCATCTTAATCCCAAGAAATGTGTGTTTGGGGTGACATCAGGGAAATTGCTTGGTCATACAGTGGGAATGGGCGGAATAGAGGTAGACTCCGAAAAGATCAAGGCAATCACATAAATGCCTGCACCAAAGACAGAAAAAAAGTCAGAGCATTCTTGAGGAAGATTCAGTACATCAGTCGGTTCATCGCCAAGTTGACATCAGTATGTGAGCCTATCTTCAAACTGTTGAGAAAAGATCAGCCAGTGAGATGGAATGAACAGTGTCAGACAGCCTTCGACAAGATCAGAGAGTACTTGGTAAAGCCCCCTGTATTGAAACCTCCGAGACCGGGCAGACCTTTGATATTGTATTTAGCTATAGAATCAGATGACTTGTGGTGGCCTATCCCATACCTCTGTAACATCGCATTCGTCTCTCTTTGAAATTGAACTCCGTTGTCTGTCACTACATGATACGGCATACCATACCGAAAAATGAGGTTCC
This sequence comes from Zanthoxylum bungeanum, assembly GCA_019454045.1. Taxonomy (NCBI): domain Eukaryota; kingdom Viridiplantae; phylum Streptophyta; class Magnoliopsida; order Sapindales; family Rutaceae; genus Zanthoxylum; species Zanthoxylum bungeanum. Next base: position 75,835 of record SKCR01038586.1, read on the forward strand.
GAGCTATAAACTTTGCCATCTGTTTTGCTGTAACATTGCGGAATGATTCGGCTTCCACCCACTTCGAGAAGTAATCTACGGCCACTACTATGAAGCGATGCCCATTCGATGTATTTGGTCGAATTTCTCAAATCATATCAATTCCTCATGCTGAGAAAGGCCACGGCTCTGACAACCCGTGTAATTCTGTGTGTGGTAAGTGATTCAAATTACCGTGTGCTTGACAGTCATGACAGTGCTTTACCATCTTCGCGCAGTCTGTTTCCATGATTGACTAATAAAAACCTTGTCTCACTATCTTTCGGGACAGATTCAACCCGTTCATGTGCGGACCACATACCTCGGCGTGTATTTCTTCCATTACATGCTGAGCTTCTTCCTTTCTCAAACACTTCAACTGAATACCGTTTGCTTGCCTCTTGTACAGTTCCCCTTTCAAAATCACATACTGGGAAGCTAACTTCTGAATGGCTATTCTGTCTTTTCTGCATGCCCCTTCCGGGAGTTCACCATGTTCCAGATACCTCTGAATGTCATAATACCAAGGTTTACCATCGTCGACCTCAACTTCCAGAATTCTTTCTATCTCATAAACAGGTCTGCTCGCTGTTGTCAGTATCAACGGTCTCATCACTAACTTTTCTGGATTTTCCCAAGTTGCTGCAAGTGTAGCCAATACATCTGCCATCTGATTCTCTTCTCTCGGTAAGTGCTGAAACTTACAATCGGGGATAACCTGTGCCAACTTTCTGAGGTGAAAAGGTAAGGTTTCAACCGTTCTTCTTTCAATTCCCATTCTCCTCGCATCTGCTGGACCACCAACATAGAGTCTCCGTAGACTTCCACACTCCCGGCCTTCAAGGCTATCAATGCTGTCAAACCGAAAGCACATGCTTCATACTCGGCCATGTTATTAGTCACTTTGAATGTCAACCTCTTGGCTAAAGGTAAAGTCTCTCCCTCGGGGGTCACTATCACGATCCCAATTCCGGCTCCCTTGTAATTCACTGCTCTGTCAAAATACATCTTCCATCTCTGAACTGTTATTGCTTGGATCTCTTCATCTGGAAATTCAAACTTGTACTGATCCCCCTCAACAGGTTGCATTGCCAGAAACTCTGCTGCTGCTCGCCCTTTGATCACTTTGGAGGTGAGATACTCAATGTCAAACTCTGTCAGCAATACAAACCATCTGCCCAATTTTCCCACTAGTGAAGGCACCGAATGAAGATATTTCAGAGGATTTTCCTTGGCCACTATCTGGATCTTGTATGACTGGAAATAATGCCGCAATTTTCTGGAATCCCATACCACTGCAAGATAGATCTTCTCAACTTCCTGATATCGAGCCTCATACTGTAGCATCTTCTTACTCAGATAATAGACTGCATGTTCTACCCCTGTCTCATCTGCCTGTACCATCATTGCACAGTATAGGACGCAGGCAAATGAGGCAGTTGAGGCAGCCAACAAGACTATAAAGACGATTTTAGCCAAGATGACAGAGAACTGCAGAGATTGGGCCGAGAAACTACCGTATGCTTTGTGGGGGTACAGAACATCAGTAAGAATGACAACATGGGCCACGCCTTACTCTTTGGTCTATGGAATGGAAGCAATGTTACCAGTGGAAGTGGAAATACAGTCTATGAGGGTCTTAGCAGAAGCAGAATTACCGGAACCAGAATGGGCCGCACAGAGGTTTGATCAGTTAGCACTGTTGGATGAGAGGAGGACGAAGTCTTTGTATCACATGCAGTTGTATCAGAAGAGACTTGCCCGGGCATTCAACAAGAAATTACGTCTGACCAAGATTAGAAATGGTGATTTGGTACTTAAGCAGTCGAGGCCGTCGATGACAGATCCGAGAGGAAAATTCAGACCTAACTGGGAAGGACCTTACATAGTGCAGAAGGTAATGGGAAATGGGGCAGTGAAGCTATCAGACTTGGAAGGAAATGAGTTCACCGAGCCGATCAATGTGGACAGATTGAAGCAGTACTTTGCCTGAGGGAAAAATGACCGAGCAGTCACCAAGGGAATTGGCAGAAGACCTAACCCAACAGAGTAGGAAAATCATTCATGCATACACGTAACATTGCATTCTTTCCGTGTTTGTTTTTGTTTTGTGTTCGCAGGTTCAAAGAAAAGAGAAAGCGGCAGAAATGAACCAAACAGCATCAACGCAGTTTCAGTTTTGGGGATGAGTCCCAAGGGGCGAGGCCCACATCAGTACCAGTATGGGGGCGAGGCCCACATCAGCAACAGTTTGGGGCGAGGCCCACATTAGTATCAGCTTATGGGCGAGGCCCACTTTTGTCAGCGGTGTTGGGTCGAGGTGCCCCCGTTGTCGGTTGTAGTTCCAGGTCGAGGTGCCCAGGGTCGAGGACCCACTACATCATCAGTTCGAGGGCGAGGCCCACTTTTTCAGCGGTGTTGGGTCGAGGAGCCCAGGGTCGAGGTGCCCCCGTTGTCGGTTGTAGTTCAAGGATGCGTCCCAGGGTCGAGGTGCTGACTACATCATCAGTTTGAGGGCGAGGTCCCTATTGTCAGCGGTGTTGGGTCGAGGTGCCCCCGTTGTCGGTTGTAGTTTCGGGATGCGTCCCAGGGTCGAGGTGCCCACTACATCATCAGTTTGAGGGCGAGGTCCCTATTGTCAGCGGTATTAGTTCGAGGTGCCCCCGTTGTCAGTTGCAATTAGTGGGATGCGTCCCAGGATCGAGGTCCACTGCAGCACCAACACAGCTCGAGGCAGCAGACGAACCAGGTAAGTGAAAATGCATTGCATAACTTTGATAGGATTGTTCAAAGTCACACACTGCACAAGTCCCATCAAAGTGGGGGCGACTGTAGGCATTACATTTTTGCATGTGAAACCCGATGATGAGTCTCAGTTGGAGGCACTACCTTTTAAGTCACGGAAGTCGCGAGAAACGGATATCGGAAGGGGAAATTCAGGATGAGTATGCTATCAGAGTCGTTTCACATGTTCACTGTTTTCGTTCGTGCTGCGTTCTTAAACGCGTTCGAACGTCAGGTAGATTGTGGGCGTTCGTGTCGCGTTCGAATTGGCGTTCGAACGGTATCGGTATTTCTGGTTTTGCTGTTAGCCTCATGACCCGAGCCCATTTAGCCCACATGCACCCTAGCCTAGCCCAAGCCCACTTAAAACACACCCAAATTAAATCAAATATTAAGTTAAATATTAATTAGATAATGTAATTAAATAAAATAATTAATTAAGTCATATACCAAATTAAATAAAACAAATAAAATCTAAATAATCACCTACCAAAATAATAAAAATACTTACACAACATAAAATAAGTATATGCCTAATATAAACTAATCAAATATAATCATTCCTAACTAAATAAGATATTTACTAATTAAAAATATTTGACTTCCTAATCAACACCAATCTAATCTTGTAACTTCCTAATTTATAATATTTTGTCCCCCCTCAATCTTGTGTATGCCATTCTTGAGAAGCCTAAATTAGAAACCAAGATCCTATTCCTTGTGAGACAAGGTGAAGCCCTAGCCATTCTCTATATAAACAACCACCACCCAAAGCCTCTCCTCCTCTCTCTAGTTCACGTTTTTCACAAGCAAAAGAAGCCAAAATTATGTCCACTCTCCATTCTCTCAAGTTCACACATACTACAAAGAAATAATACAAAAATTCTCTTCATCTCCTTCCCCTAATCACCGAAAATCGTACTTCAAAACAGCAGCCATACACGCCCAAAACAGCAGCAAAACGACCTTAAAATAGTAGCCCGAAATCACCTTAAAACAGCAGCAAAAATACCCCAAAACAGCCTCTAAATCACCTAAATCAGTAACTAAAAAAAACTGCACTTAAAGCCTTCAAAGAAAACTACCCAAAACAGTCCATTAAAACACCAAAACAGTGACCTGAACAGCAAGCACAAATACAGAGGAAACAATAGCAAAGTAGAGGCCAAACAACAGCAAAACGGAGGCCAAACAGCAAGCAAAACAGTAAAACATTGAGTCAAGACGCTAAACCAGTGAACCAGAGAAGTAGTGGTGTGATAGCCCTTCCGACGGCCGTGAAATGCGAGTTCGAAAGTGGACATAAAAGGTTAGACCTGAGGGTATTTTCCACATTCATTTTCTGTTTTATTTGTATTATTTATTGAATATTGCTTGCATGATTGTTATGTTGAAATGCATGTTGTGGCCCTTGAGTAGATAAATATGCATGGATTATGAGATATGGTATGTTGTGGCTTTGGAATAAAATGAAAGATGTGTCAACTCTCGCGGTATATCGGATGGAAACCCGGACATAAATTTCATAGCCGATTCCGAATGGATGGTAGTATGATCTGTACTCGGGATACAACTCCACGTACCGCTTGAGTAAATGACACTTTCTTTTGTCTTATATTGCTTTGATTTATTTATTTTTCGTCATTTGAATTCTGCATGTTACTTTTGTATGCGTGATTCAATCGAGCGCATGGGCTTAGTAAGTGCGATGAAAGGTCCCCTACTTGGAGGGGTTAAAATCCTTTACCACGATGCTTTGCCGCGCCGGTTGATGTGTGTTCGGTTGAATGCAAGATACGTTCAATCGGGCATACTAAGTTTGATATTATTGTTTTTTAACTCTTTGTATGCATGATTCAATCGAGCGCATGGGCTTAGTAAGTGCGATGAAAGGTCCCCTATTTGGAGGGGTTAAAATCCTTTACCACGACGCTTTGCCGCGCCGGTTGATGTGTGTTCGGTTGAATGCAAGATACGTTCGATCCGGCATACTAAGTTTGATATTATTGTTTTTTATGCATAAGCGCATGGGCTTAGTAAGTGCGATGAAAGGTCCCATATTTGGAGGGGTTAAAACCCTTTACCACGATGCTTTGCCGCGCCTATTGGTGTATAATTGATTGGATGCGAGATGAGTTCAATCGGATACGTGAGGTCCCATATTGTGGATTTGTTTGTCTATGAATGTGTTGCATGCATCAGGTCTGGTTCCGTTCGAACGTGTTCTCGAACGCCACACGAACGCGCACGTATTTTCTTAGTTTAATCATGCATCAGGTCTGGTTCCGTTCGAACACGTTATCGAACGCCACACAAATGTAAACCTTCTGTTTACCGTTCGAATGCGTTCTCAAATGCTATGCGAACGCGCACGTTTTTTTATAGTTTCATCATGCATCAGGTCTGGTTCTGTTCGAACACGTTCTCGAACGCCACACGAATGTGAACCTTCTATTTACCGTTCGAACGCATTCTCAAAAGCTACGCGAACGCGTACGTATTTGTAGTGTTTCATGCATCAGGTCTGGCTCCGTTCGAACGCGTTCTCGAACGCTATACGAACGTGAACCTTTTGTTTACCGTTCGAACGAGTTCTCGAACGCTACGCGAACGCGCACCCACTGAACTGAGTCATTTTCATCAGATTTCATACATAATTGTTCCTAGTAGCTATCCCTTCGTATGATGAATCTGATTGCTTCTCTGTGTTACGCAAGATTGTGTAGGTATCATTCATCTGTATTCCTCACATGTATGAGTACGATGTGTTTAACGTATTACAATTCATATATCCATGTCATGATAGCATTTGAGTATTATTTCTCGTGGTATATCGGATGGAAACCCAGATATAAATTCTGTAGCTGATTTCGAATGGACGGTAGTGCGGTCTGTACTTGGGATACAATTCCACGTACCACTTGGAAAAGTGCTCACATGTGTGCTTGTGTGGTTAATGTGTGTGCTTGTGTTTTCTTGAATACAATATGCCAATGAAGTCGTATGTTCGTTGCTACTTTGATGTACTTTCAAGCATGCAATCTTAGATGTGAAATATATGCAAATTTAGGTGTAAGTTTTATTTTTGTGCATATGGATTTAGAAGCATGATACTCTTGGAAATAAGTGTTACTTAAGCTTGATTAAATTATTACATAAATCCTTTCATTACAAGTAACATAAGTAAGGGACCATTCCGAACCCTACGGTTTGAGGTCTTCCTTTGGAGGGGTGAGTGCGGCCTTAAATCTCATTTTCCCGGTTCACACCGGGTGGCGACTCCATTATTCCCCGGTTTAGTCCCCCGTGGCTACTCCGTACTCCCAACCGGGCCGCGAGCCCGGGACAGCATGCGTCGCCCAGTTTCTGTGTCCCACACTACTATTCTCAAAAATTCCTTTTCAAGAAAAGTTGTAAAGCGAACAACAAATACATTTTGTTGCTCGGAATCGTAGAATAGATATCCCATGAAATTATAAGGATATCCAACGAACCTACATTTATACCCTCTGGGTGCTAGTTTATCCTACTGCGTAATTCTAACGTATGTAGTACAACCCAAATCTTTAAATGCTTAAGACTTGGATTTTTACCGTACCATATCTGATAGGGGGTTATAGAAACAGCTTTCGATGGAACCATATTAAGTATGTAGGCAGCAGTTTGTAAAACATAACCCCAAAGGTAATAAGGAAGATCTGTATAGTTCATCATCATTCGCACCATATCCAATAAAGTACGATCTCTACGCTCAGTCACTCCACTGTGTTGAGGTATTCCTGGTGGGCTATATTATGCGAGAATTCCATTCTCCCTTAAATAATTTCTGAATTCTTCACTCATGTATTCACCGCCTCGATCTGATCTAAGACATTTGATGAATTTACTGGTTTATTTTTTTACTTCATTTCGGAATATTTTGAACTTTTCAAATGTTTCAGACTTATGTTTCATCAGATAGACATATCCATATCTAGACTTGTCATTTGTGAAAGTCACAAAGTATGTGGAACCATCATAAGTGGCATGGTTTAATAGACCACACACATCACTGTATATTAGCTCCAGTAAATCTCCAGCACAGTGTCCAACACCTTGAAATGAGGCATTTGTCATCTTTTCTTGGATACATGACTCACAAACCGGATAAGGATCTAAGGTAAGATTTTCAATCAAACCATCATTTACCAATTTGGATAGATGTCTAATACCTTTGTGGCCCAATCTCATATGCCATAATTCAGTATTATTTAATTTAGACTTCATACTTGTATTTTTCTCTATATTAAAGACATATCTATATGTTTCAAAAACATAGTGACCATTTGATAAAGAACATTCACATTTCAATAAATTTTCTTTATCATACAAACATAAAGTTTCATCCATAATGTTTATTTTATATCCCTCTTTATCTAATATTGGCAGTGATATTATTTGTCTGATTAGTGATTGAATATAATAACAGTCATGCAAATCTAATTTACATCCATTTGGGAGATCTAGAACAATTGTTCCTATGACTCTGACATCCAAAGTCTCGCCATTACCAACTCTAAGCTGGATCTCCCATTTATTCATCCTTCTTTTAACCCTCATTTCCTGAAGGGAATTGCAAATATCAGTAGGACTGCCAATGTCTAACACCCATCTACTATTTGTATCTAAGGCTAATAAAATGTCAATAATTGGAAAAATACAAACCTTACATGAGGGTCATGTTTTTCCTTTTAGCTCTGGACAGTCATTCTTCCAGTGTCCAGACTTATTGCATTGTAGACATTGATCACGAGCTACTTTCGGTTTTTCGCCTTTGAGCTTCTTGGAGTTCTTCTTTGCAATCTTCTTCTTCCCCATCTTTATTTTCTTTGACTTCCCAGAAGTCTTTGAAGAGCCAACTCCACCATGAAGATACAGTGTGGGGTTGCCTTTCCTCAAATCTTACTCCATTGTGCGTAGCATGTTATGAAGTTCTTCGTATGTGGCTTGCATCGAATGTATATGGAAATTTAATACAAAGCCAGCATAAGAACGAGGCAAAGAAAACAGAATCAAATTACGGCCCAACTGTTCATCAAACACAATGCCCTGTCGTTCCATATATTGAATCTGATCGATCATGTTCAAAATATGAGTGCTGACAGCTCCTCCCTCCTTGAGTTCAGCACGGAACAATTCCTTAGACCTTCAATAAAGTTCCATATCTTGATTTGCCTCAAACAACTCATTGAGTGTTCGCATTATGCTCCAAGCATCCGGTACTTCAATGTATTGTCTCAGCAAATCTGAAACCATCAATCCTAAGATGTATGATTTCACCTTTAAGTTATCATCCTTCTATCTATCAAAAGTTTCTCGCTTTTTTGGAGTGGAGTCAGGATCGATATCAACAAACAGTGGATTGATCGTGACATAAGTCAACTTTTCATACTCTAAGACAATGCGCATGTTCATTTCTCATTCGAAATAGTTCTCGGCTTTTTTTAACTTATAGGAATCCAAAAGTTTCATCAATGGATTAGCGGCATCCATCTACAAGACAACATTTTTGAGTAGTAACATAACAGTTTTCATTTCAAAAGTGATAACACTAATTGATTATGGAATTTTAAATCTATTAGTGCCCTCACACTACTTTACGTAATTCCGTAATCTCCCTTAACGAGAAAAATAGAAATTTGACTATCAAAATTTCATAGCGGGAAGTGGATCCCATGACATTTATTTCAGCCTCACACTAATGACGATATTTATCTTTGTAAACTCATTAGGTAAACCTCCAAGGTCAATCACTTTATGTGACTCCTAGTTTGGTCCTGAACTGTTTCTTATCCTCACATTAATGATGATATTGGATTGTGACGTGTTCTAGGTGTGTACTTTTCAATGTGCACTATTGAGCTTCATATGTACACCCTCACACTAATGACGATATTGGGTGACTGCGTTAACTCATCACGTTACATCTAATGTTTTACCAGAGCAACCTAAGTTCCGAGAACTTATACCCTCACACTAATGACGATATTGGATATAAGTAGTAAGAACTCATTCATCTCTGTATTGACAAGACAAACCACCCAATAATTCTCCAACATTATTAATATTATTACTTAATTAAAGTAATCACCTAATCACGAGAGATTTATGACAATCAATTCTTTAACTTAATTAGGTCAAAGTTTTAATTTAAAACAAGCAATACATATCCAATATGTCTTATGCATAATTAAATTAAAATTTCTATGGCATAGATTCAAAACATGTGTTGTATAGTTAAGCCTTTGCTATGATACCATTCTGTTGGGATAGTTGTGGAACCCCTAGGGTCAGATCGGTGTCCCGCGCAGCCGAAATGGGTCTAACCGATGGATATCAAGTATGGGTGTAATTTTAAATTATTTAATGAAATATAATATTCCATTACGAGTGTATAGGAAAAAAATGGGCTGAATCGGAGTCCGAAAACTCCAGAAAGAAGCAAAACAAAAACAACGCGCGTGCGCGCTACAGTGCGCGCACGCACTGTTCACGCTACAGTGCGCGCGTGTATTGTGTGCACACAGGTCTGTTTTTTGTTTTTTTTTTATTTCAATTGAAAGCTTTAGCTCTCTGGAAAATTTCCATAAAGTTGAAGCAATTAGGGACTATTACCCGCATTTTTTCCGGTCTTCTCTAAACAACTCAAAAACACCCAAAATTAATTGTTAACATCAAAACCAACATCAACACATGTTATAAAATAAAAATCAAGTTTTTAAAAATATCAAATATTTTTACAAAAACATAAATTTATTCCGAATACGCATTTGCGTAAATTTTGAATCCAATACACAAACCATTTTAGAATCCCAATTAGAAATATCTCATGAACAATTCTAGTTCACCTAAAGGTGGTCAAGTGAAACTAGAATGGTAGTCATAGCTCTAAGTTTTAATCTAGAGTTCCAAACTCTTATTAATTGTTTCATGTCCAACATGAACAATTTTTGACCTAATACATAAGCATGTTGTGATTATACTTCTAAAGTATCCTAACACAATTGATTAGCCTTATTTCAACATTAAGCTATGTGATCATGCATCTAATACACAAATGAACATAGCTTTGGAGAAGATCAAATATTACCTAGTAAGCTTGATGCAAGATCCAATCTACTTCTCCTTTGTTGAAATTGTTGGAGAACCTCCAAGGTGTGCAAGCTTGACTTCATGATCCAATTTTGTTTCCAATACTTCCAAGCTTCACTTCAAGATCCAATCTTGATTTATCCTAGATGAAATGTTATAGAGACCTCACAAGCTTCTCTAAACACTTCTCTAACTTAGGTTAATCTCTGTAAGAATTTGCTTGTATTTGTACTTGTAATTAAAACCTTCATAAAGCTTGTTTTTTCATAGCAAAACTTAGGTAATTTTTAATTAATAAAAGTTGTAATCAACTTTTAAGTGGGCTTAATCTAATTTGTCCAAATATATATAATTAGGTGTGATTAATCTCCATTGTCTCCCATTGTAATTTAATCCAATGAAATTAAGCCAAGGATTAGGAAATGGATTAGTTAAATGTTTGCCACTTTGATTTAATCCAATTAAATCAAGCCAAAATCACTTATTATTACATACCTACAATTACCATAATATCCTCAAATGGTAGAGATAATTATGATTTTACAATTTGATGAAAACCTGCCTGGAATAAAGCCAGACAAACCCACAAAAGATTGTTATCCACGCAACTCATGTGAACCCCGCGGAAACAAAACCCCGTGAAACCTATAAAATATTGTTATGAGTGCCCAGGAAAGCACAAATGACAACAGCCTCCTTTGATAAGTTTTGAAGAGAATCCACTCTTCCATTGTTAGCCATCAACGACCTCACCACCAATGTGCCTAACGACAATATTAATTTTTTTTTGCGTTAAAACATTCATGTGTTTTATTAATGACAGGCTTGCTTAAATAATACAATTGAAACCCTAATTTTAATATATAAAAACCCAAAAATAACCCTAGGTAATAATCCTCATTATAAATAAATTTTGGGCCCCTAACATTTGGCCCACTCTAATATAAACCCCAACATTAAAACCTAGAGCCCATAACATTCAACCCACTCTAAAATAAACACTAACATTAACCCTCTGTGGGAGGCCTTCACTTGTATATCTTGAACCCCCTTCATTGCCAAATAACGTGAATGGATTATTAGGCTTATTTCTTGGATGCGTGGATCCATGCTTCGAGGCTTGTTTTCTTGACGCTCCATGTATCATATCATTCCCCTATTATTGAAGAAGATTCGTCCTCGAATCTTTAAGGCCAATTTGTAATGTCCAAACACTTTTGTAGGACACAGATGTTGTACGACACTGTTCCGGGCTCACGGCCCGATTGAGAGTATGGAGTAGCCCGCAGGGGAACTAAACCGGAGAAATAACATGGAGTCGCCACCCGGTGTGAACCGGGAAAATGATTTAAGGCCGCACTCACCCCTCGCAAGGGAAGACCTCAAACCGTTGGGTTCAGAATGGTCTCTTACTTATGCCACTTGTAATGAAATGATTTGTACAATAATCTAACCAAGCCTAAGCAACATATATTTCCAAGGATAATTTACTCCTAAGTTCGCATGTATAAAATAAATCATCATAACGGCAAACATACAATAATCTCATGAACATGTTGAATTATCAAACACGAAAAATAGATAACAACCTAACATAAATATGAATTCAATGCCTATTGCGAAACAAGATAACTGAATCATGCATAGAGGAATAACGTAGTAACAGCTAAATCATGCTTAAGAACCAAGTAACATACTAACGACCTAATCATGCTTGAACACCATCTCATGAACACATCAAATAGATAAATACGGGGATACAAATAGGTGATAACAGTGAAAGTATCAATAATGGAATGGTATGATTAATTACATGATACAAGAGAAACCACCCAAGAAGCGATTATGCATGAAGTGTGATGAAAAGGAATCAGTTCAGTGTATGTGCATTCGTGTAGCGTTCGAAAACGCATTCGAACGGTAAACAGAAGGTTATCGTTAATGTAGCGTTTGATAACGCGTTCGAACGGGACAAGACCTGATGAAACAAAATGCAAGCGCGTTTGAGTAGCGTTCGTAAATGCGTTCGAACGGGAAATATAAGGTTCACGTTCGTATAACGTTTGAGAACGCGTTCGAACGGGACAAGACCTGATGAAATAAAATGCATGCACGTTCGAGTAGCATTCGTAAACGCGTTCGAATGGGAAACAGAAGGTTCGCATTCGTATAGCGTTCGAGAATGCGTTCGAACGGGACATGACCTGATGCATGATAGACGACGCAAACACATACACAGATGCACAATGTAGGACCCCGTGTGCCCGATTGAACTCATTCTCATTCAATCGAGTATACCTCGTCCGACGCGGTAAAACATCGTGGTAAAGGTAGTCTTTAGGCATTTTCCCTCGAATAAAGGACCTTTAATCCACCCTAGTTAGCCCATGCGCACTAGAATGCAATACATGCGTAAATAAAACAATGATATGCAAAGGGTAAATGACATAATAAAAGGCGCGGCAAAACATCGTGGTAAAGATAGCCTTCAGGCATTTCTCTCAAATAGAGGACCTTTAATCCACCCTAGCTAGCCCATGCGCATTACATCATAATGCATAAAAATGAATGAGACAATAATGTGGACTTCCGTATATCCGATTAAACGTATCTCACATTCAATCAAACACACTCTGTCCGGCGCGGCAAAGTTTTATCGTAAAGGTAGCCTTTTGGACTTTTCTCCCCTCAAATTGAGAACCTTTAGACTAACATACTAAGCCCATGCGCACCGCATCATCAATACACAAACAAATAACATACAAAAAGTAAATGAAAAAATATAAAATGAGGATAATAAACAATCAAGATAAAATAAAGCGAGATATGTGCCGTTTGCTCAAGTGGTATGTGGAGTTGTATCCCAAGTACAGACCGCACTACCGTCCATTCGAATTTGGCTACGGAATTTAAGTTTGGGTTTCCATCCTATATACCGCAAGAGACGACACATTTCCTATTCATTCAAGGGTCATAACACACATCCACAAGCGACTCTCATATGAAGAAAATAAATAAAACAATTAAGAGATGAATAAAAATGAATAATAGAAGTGCCCTCAGGTCTAACCTTTCAAATCGCCTCTCGGGCGTATGGTACACGATCGTCTCCGTAACTCTTCTGGTTCATTGGTCCACCGCTTCCTTTCACTGTTTCTTTGTTTGGACCGCTGTCTTTACTCCGTTTCACTGCTGTTTTTGCTGCTTTATTTTAGTCACCGCTTTTGTCGATTAAGGGGCAGTTTTGTGGTTTCTGGAGGGATTAGGGGGTGCATTTTTGTGCAGTAATCTTAAGGGTTTTAAAGTGCAGTTTTTGTTCATTGTTTTTGGTGATTTAGGCTACTTTTTTAAGGTATTTGGGCTGCTATTTTTTGGTGGATGTAGGGGTTATTTGAAGGGTGATTTTCGGATGTAGAGATTGAGGAAGGAGAATGGAATTCTTTGTTGCTTATGGCTTGTGTTATGCGTCAATGCTAGGAGTTTTTTGTGTGAATCAACTAGGGTCACAAGGGTTGGAATTGTGTTTCTTATATAGGCAAAGGCTAGGGTGAATCAATGTTTGAAAAGGAATGAGATTTGTTAATGAATATGATATCTTTTAATTAGTATTTCATGAGGAAAACATCTTTTTAATTAGGGACAAGATTTGGCTAGATTAGGAATATCATATATTTGATTTATTTAATTAGGCATGAGATTTCTTTTATTTAGGTAGGTGATTATTTAGATTGGATTTGATTTGGGATGTGATTTATTCAATTTAGGAAGGATATTATTTAATTTGTGACATGTGTTTTAAATATTTTAATTGTTTTGGATGGGCTTTGGTGGGCTAATTGGGCTTGGGCGTGAGGCTAGCAGCAAAACCAGAAGTACCGACACCGTTCGAACGCCGATTCGAACACTACACGAATGCCCGCAATCTGCTGGACGTTCGAACGTGTTAGCGAACGCAGCACGAAAAAAAGCAGTGAACATGTGAATTGAATCCGATGACATACTTATTCTGAATTTTCCCTTCCGATATTCGTTTCCTGCGACTTCCGTGACTTAAAAGGTAGTGTCTCCAAATGAGACTCATCATAGGGACTTATATGCAAAATGCAGTGCCTACAATCGCCCCCACTTTGATGGGACTTGTGCAGTGTGTGACAATGACAATCCTATCAAAAGCGTTCAATGCATTTTTACTTACCTGGCTCGCCAGCTGCCACCTGACTTGCCTGCTGCCTCGAGCTGAGTTGATGACGCAGTGGACCTCGATCCTGGGACGCATCCCAATAACTGTAACGGACAACGGGGGCCTCGACCCTGGGACGTATCCCAATATCGCTGACAAAGTGTGTCACGACCCTGAGACGCATCCCCAAAACTGATGATGCAGTGGACCTCGATCCTGGGACGTATCCCAATACTGCTGACAATGTGGGTCACGACTCTGGGACTCATCCCTAAAACTGATGCTGATAATATGGGTCACGACCTTGGGACTCATCCCCAAAACTGATACTGATACTGACGTGGGCCTCGCCCTGGGACTCATCCCCAAAATTGCTGATGATAAGTGAGGGCCTTGACCCTAGGACTCATCCCCAAACTGATGCTGACATAGGCCTCGCCCCCAAACTGATGTTGATGTGGGCCTCGCCCCCCAAACCGATGTTGACAAGGGCCTCACCCCCAAATTGATGCGGATGTGGGCCTCGACCGTGGGACTCATCCCCCAACTAATGCTGACATGGGCCTCACCCCCAAACTGATGCGGATGTGGGCCTCGACCCTGGGACTCATCCCCCAACTGATGCTGACATGGGCCTCGCCCCCAAACTGATGTTTGATGTGGGCCTCGCCCCCAAACCGATGTTGATGTGGGCCTCGCCCCCAAACTGATACTGATACCTTCCTGAAACTGATGACACCGTACTGTTGCTACTTTTAGTTGGCTTGCTTTTGCCACTTTCTCTTTTTCTTCTTTGAAACCTGTTATTACAAAACAAAACAAACACAAAAAGAACGCAAATATGTTACGTGTATGCATGCATGCATGAATGAGTTTCCTATCCCGTTGGGTTAGGTCTTCTGTCAATTCCCTTGGTAACTGCTCGGTCTTCTTTCCCTCAGGCAAAATACTGCTTCAATCTATCCACATTGATCGGCTCGGTGAACTCGTTCCCTTCCAAATCTGACAGTCTCACTGCTTCATTTCCCATTACTTTCTGCACTATGTAGGGTTCTTCCCAGTTGGGTATGAACTTTCCTCTCGGATCCGTCGTCGACGGTCTTGACTGCTTAAGTACCAAATCACCATTTTTGATCTTAGTAGGACGCACCTTCTTGTTGAATGCTCGGGCTAGTCTCTTCTGATATATCTGCATGTGATGCAAGGACTTCAGCCTCTTTTCATCCAGTAATGCTAACTGTTCAAATCTCTGTGCGGCCCATTATTGTTCAGGTAACTATGTTTCTGCTAATACCCTCAAGGATTGTATCTCAACTTCCACTGGCAGTACTGCTTCTATTCCATAGACCAAAGAGTAAGGCATGGCTCCTGTTGCTGTTCTTACTGATGTTCTGTACCCCCACAGGGCATACGGTAGCTTGTTAGCCCAATCTTTGCAGTTCTATGTCATCTTGGCTAATATCTTCCACTGCCCCATTTGCCCGCGGCCGGTAAGGTGATGACTTGTGATGTCCAATCCCATATCTCTGTAGCATTGCCTTCGTTTCCCCTTGAAACTGAACTCCGTTATCTGTCACTACATGATGCGGCATCCCATATCGACATATGATGTTCCGAGCTATGAATTTTTCCATCTGCTTTGCTGTGACGTTACGAAATGACTCAGCTTCCACCCATTTTGAGAAGTAGTCTACTGCCACTACTATGAAACGATGTCCATTCGATGCATTCGGTCGAATTTCTCCGATCATATCAATTCCCCAAGCTGAGAAAGGCCACGACTCTGATAGCCCATGCAACTCTGTGTGCGGCAGATGATTCAAATTACCGTGTGCTTGACAATCATGACAATGTTTTACCAGCTTTGCACAGTTTGCCTCCATGGTCAACCAGTAGAAACCCTGTCTTACAATCTTGCGAGACAAATTCAACCCATTCATGTGCGGCCCACATACCCCAGCATGTAGTTCTTCCATTACCTTCTGAGCCTATTCTTTTCTCAAACACTTCAACTGAACGCCATTTACCTGTCTCTTGTACAATTCCCCTTTCAAAATCATATACTGAGAAACCAACTTCTGAATGGCTATTCTGTCTTTTCTGCTTGCTTCCTCTGGGAGTTCTCTGTATTCCAGATAACTCTGAATGTCATGATACCAAGGTTTACCATCGTCGATCTCTACTTCCAAAACTCTTTATGTCTCATAGATCGGTTTGCTTGCTGTTGTCAGTATCAATGGTCTCATTACTAACTTCTCTGGATTTTCCCAAGTCGCTGCAAGTGTAGCTAATGCGTCTGCCATCTGATTCTCTTCCCGCGGAAAGTGCTGAAACTTACAATCGGGGATAGATTGTGCCAACTTTCTGAGGTGAAAAAGATAAGGTTTCAACCGTTCTTCCTTCAATTCCCATTCTCCCTGAATCTATCGAATTACCAACATCGAATCTCCGTAGACCTCCACGCTCTCAGCCTTCAAGGCTATCAGTGCAGTCAATCCAAAAACACATGCTTCATACTCGGCCATTTTGTTGGTTACCCCAAATGTCAACCTCTTGGCCATAGGCAAGGTTTCCCCTTCGGGGGACACTATCACAATCTCAATTCCGGCTCTTTTGTAATTCACTGCTCCGTCAAAATACATCTTCCATCCCTGAACCGTTATTGTTTGGATCTCTTCATTTGGGAATTCAAACTTATACTGATCCCCTTCAATAGGTTGTAATGCCAAGAACTCTGCCACTGCTCGCCCTTTGATTCCCTTGGAGGTGAGATACTTAATGTCAAACTCTGTCAGCAACACTAACCATCTGCCCAACTTCCCCACTAACGAAGGCACTGAATGTAGATACTTCAAGGGATTTTATTTTACCACTACCTGCATCTTGTAAGATTGGAAGTAATGCCGCAATTTTATGGATGCCCATACTACTGCCAAACAGATCTTCTCTACTTCTTGATAGCGGGCTTCGTACAGAAGCATCTTCTTACTGAGATAGTAGACTCATCTGCCTGTACCATCATTGCCCCCAGTGCTTCCGATTCTATGGCCAAATACAATATCAAGGGTCTGCCCGGTCTCGGAGGTTTCAATACATAAGATTTTACCAAATATTCTCTGATCTTGTCGAAGGCCGCTTGACATTGCTCATTCCATTTCACTGGCTGGTCTTTTCTCAGCAATTTGAAGATAGGCTCACACACTGATGTCAACTTGGCGATGAACCGACTGATATACTGAATTTTCCCAAGGAATGCTCTGACTTCTTTCTGTCTTTGGTGCTGGAATCTCTGTGATTGCTTTGATCTTCTCTGAGTCTAACTATATTCCTCCCATTCCCACTGTATGTCCCAGCAACTTTCCTGATGTTACCCCAAACACACATTTCTTAGGATTCAGCCGCAAGTTGTATTTGTCAACTCTCTGAAGGAACTTCTCCAGTGCTTATATATGCCCAATTCTTGTCTCTGATTTCACCATCATATCATCCACATATACTTCAATCTCTTTGTGCATCAAATCATGGAATAATGTAGTAGCCATCCGCTGATAAGTAGCTCCTGCATTCTTGAGCCCAACGGCATTACCTTGTAACAATATGTGCCCCACTCGGTGACAAATGATGTCTTGTGCTTGTCTTCTTCAGCCATGAGAACCTGATTGTACCCTGAAAATCCATCTGCAAATGAATACATGGCAGATAAAGTCGCACTGTCAACTAGCACATCTATATGAGGTAGAGGAAAATCATCTTTCGGGCAAGCCTTGTTAAGATCTCTGTAATCCACACACATTCTGACTTTTCCGTCTTTCTTCGGTACTGGCATACTATTTGCCAACCACTCCGGATATTTCACTACTTCCAGGAACCCCATATCTATTTGTTTCTTGACTTCTTCTCTAACTTTCTCAGCCCACTCTGGTCTCATCCGTCAGATTTTTTGTTTCACTGGCCTCATATTCAGATAAGTTGGTATTGTATGTTGGGCGATGCTTCTGTCTACCCCAGGCATGTCCTCGTAGGACCAAGCAAAGACTTTGGCATATCTGACCAATATTTCTTCTAATTTCTCCCGTTCCTTAGAGGTAACCTCACTTGCAATTAGGATTTCCTTGGGACTTTTAGGTGTACCCAAGTTAAATGCATTCGTTCTGGTGGAACTGATATCAAATATACTCAAGTCATGCAAATTGAAAGGGAAAGACTCAGACGAGTAAGCAAAATGATTGTCTTTATTGCTAGCAAATGCAGAAGTACACTCAAATAAATGAGGAAGATAAATGTCTTCGTCCTCCACAGACACTTCATCCTCCGCAACTGGGTTTTTCTCAGTTTCTTCATCCTCCCCGATAGTCAGGCTCTCCAATTTCATCAACTCTTCTTCCCATTTATCTTCTTCTTTCACAACTTCTTCCGTCAGCGGCTTCTCACCCAACATATCTTGGAAGATCTCAAATCCGGGCACCACAATCCCGTTAACTTCTATCGGTTCGGGCTCACCTTGATACTCTGAAGCCTTTACAAAGCATTCCATCAATTTCAACCCTTTCTTTTTAGCCCTCGGCTTTTCCTCATCAGACTTGTACCCCAAACCCCTTCGAGTAGTCTGACCTTTAAAGTTAGGCAATGTTGAACCTTTTCCTGGCTCGAACTTCATATTTTCCATGATCCTAGCCACCCTAGGATCCACCCACTCCTCAAAAGTTGCCGACACTTGGAACCTTGTGAAAGGTTGTATTTCCAAAGTGGCCACAACATTATCTACCTCAGCTCGAATGGTGACAATCTCTGAAGAGTTTCAATCAAGTCCCAAGATCATAAATCATGCATAAAACGAGTTGAATACAACCAAGGAGTAAGGCGGAATTCATACTCACATTGATGGGTTTGATGCTAGGAAGAACAAGATGCGTTTTTGCCTCCCTCCAAGCTCGGCAATGGCTTCTGTGACAGTGGACTGCACGGTTTTGGGGTGTCTTCCTCCTTGTTCATTCGGCCATGGATGTCACCATTGAAGCTCCAAGCTTCAAGCTTTCCATGCTCACAAATTCGTTTCCCTATCACCATAATATAACCCATGTGTGTGCTAGCACTACTCTTCTTCATTTGCTTCTCAAAATTTCGGTCAAACCAGAAACCTTTTGTGAAGAAATCGGCTAGAAGCCGTGAGAGGGAAGAGAGAAAGATGAAGGGTTTTTTGGCTCCAAAGGCCTAAAACCGTGTACTGTTCATCAAGAGAGAGAGAAGACCGAATTTCATAGTGAGGAAAAAAGAAAAAATGTAATATATATTATTCATTTATTTTCCAAAAATAAATAAAATATATATACCAAACCTTTTCATATTCCAAAAAGTCAAAAGGCAAAAACAATCAATGCTTTTCACCTTTTACCCATCACTTTTACTATTCACATCAAGTCACTTTATCAAAGTAACAACATGTCATGTCACATCACTCAAAGTGACAAGTGATTTGATAATTGATGCGACCAGCGATTTGACGCTTGATGTGACTTGCGTACCGCGCTCGAATTCGAAATGCGAATGCGCTCGCAATCACTCTCGGGCTCGGGTTTGCTAATTCTAAATTAACGAATTTTCCGTCGCGTCGTAATTAAATGATTACGCCTAGCGAAATCACTATTTACGTCGCTAACGAATTAATTCTTAATTAATTCGTTCGCCCGAATTAAAATCTAATTTTAATTCCGCGTCGAAATCCAATTTCTTATAATATATCGAATATATTATTTTATCGATTAATTCCAAATTAATCGTTCTCTCTCTTTAATTAATATTTTATCCCAGATAAAATATCTCCGCAATTAATCCCAGATTAATTTTCTCTCTCATCTAATTAATCCTAGATTAATTAAAGTGCGAGTTATACATCATCGGTGAATCTTCAGGAAGCGACCCATGAGATCTCTCGATATGTTGGCAGTAAATACGGTCGTCGGATTATCCGAACACGTAAGCACCTCGTACTACGTTTATACCGATTTACAAGACAAGGTTGGCTTCTAGCAAAGCGCCATGCCTACCCAATTCTCCAGAAATATTCTTACAGGAATATATAGATCTGTATCAAGCGTAGTATACCGTAGTATTGTGTATATCAGCCCAGTATCGGATAGTCACGTGCTAGGGCTGGGGTTGGATAAGTGTCTGCCCCGTCCGAAGCACATGTCGGAAGTCTGGTAACTAGTCTCTATAATCGGATATACATGACCTTGTCATAATATCCCGATGGCCGGCCAGCACTTAAGAGCACTAATACCGTATCCTGCATGACATCATCTCCACTATGACTGAAGTGATACTTCCGTCTCGACATCACACCCAATACACTACGACTCTCTGATAAACCCAGAAGCGGTGTACGCAGAACCGGTTAAAGCCCTGTACCACCAAGACCAAAGTCTACCGATTATCGCAAGTATTAGCGATGCAAGTCTCAGGTTAAGACTATACACACCTACCTTGATTTCGGCCTCCCATAGACACATAGTCATAATACCAATGGGATTCCGAGGGGTCTATCCAGAGCGAAGCTGTTTCCCGTACCATCGGTGAAACACAACCTCCTATCGCACTTGCATAAGTATCCAATACTTAAATATATGAGAACTATACCGTTGTGCCCTCACAACGCGCACAAGTGCAATACTAGCCTATTCCGCATTATCGATGTCCTGTCTCGATAATACTCCGGCTAGGGATATTTAATGATTAATCCTTCGTGGACTGATACTGTCTCATATCATCTCAATCCAGGAACTAATCATATGGACCTCTCTTCATTTATACATATATGGTGATCTAATCACAAATGATGAGAGTGCAATTTCCTTGTCACATAGTTAATTTGTACAACAACACCGTGATCTGTACAAATAGTGACGCTATGGGTCATATTATCCAACAATCTCCCACTTGGCACATAGCCAGTCACTCGAGTGTCTAACACCCGAACTATGTACGGTTCGCTCAAATTGCTGAGAAAATATTTTCGTCAGCGGATTTGCGTAATTATCTTCTGACGCGATTTGTACGATCATCACATCACCACGATGTATGATCTGAACGAATCAGATGAATATAGAAGTATATATCTGGATCGTCGATGAGACCTTTAATTCCTTAGCCTGTGCTGACGCCTAGCTCAGCTGCTAAAAGAACTATATCTAATCTAATTAGATTTATTATCGATCCAAATGGCTTCTATTGCTGCCTCAGCTGCAGCAATAATCCGCATTTGTTGTTAATTCGGCAACAGTTATCTTGCTCGGAATATTTCCAGCTTACTGTCTCGTTATTCAAACTTTATAGTACCGCAGTATTTACCGGTTTGGAAACTTGCAGCAGTGATCCTAGTCACTTCAAGTTCTCCATCTCCATAGTTTAAGACAACATCTTTAGTTCTCTCAGATACTAACAGATGTTCTTAACTTCAATCCAATGACTATCACTTGGATTGTCCTGATTGTGACTCCATATGCTCGAAGCGTATGAGACACCAATACAAGTACATTTTAAATGTATAATTTCCAGAGAGTGTTAACAACTCCAAATCTATCCCAGTAGATCTTTATTCCTTGAATAAAGGTTGTTACTCCCCAGAATTCTACGGAGAATTTCTTATGAAAGCCCAACTTTCAGCGATTGCTTTATGGGAATTTCATTTCCAAGAAATGACATATTATCATTATTTTACAGGACATTCATGTCAGTGCACTCCCACTAACCCTTTTATATACACAAGAATCATTTCGTTTTGAATTAAATCATACTCCATTATGATTACATCAAAACGACAATTCCTAGAACCTATGCTTGCTTCAATCCAAACATGGATCGAATAACCTGCGAACCTTGTTTGCTTGTTATTGTACGATAAAACCGACAGGATGTTATAAACATCCTCCGAAAGGTTTCCTTTTCAGGAAAGCGATTTTCCGTTAAGCTGTCATATTTCATAAATGAAATACACAGCTTTAGCAAGCATTATCCAAATGGATTTACAATGGCAACAGGTAAAAGGTTTCGTCGGAATCAACACAATTTTGATAACTCTACCTTTTCTTTACAAGCCTAGCTTAGTACGTTGGTATGTTGCCTTCCATGTATGTCTTCCTTGAAGACTTATAAAGTACCAATAGGCACAATGCCTTATGGTACATCAACTAGTATCCAAACTTGTTGATATACATGGAATCCATTTTGGACTCATGACACTTTGTCATAATAGGGAGTCGATACCTTGTATCACTACCTCATACGTAATCAGTTGGTATACCTTAAAAGATTAACATCTTTATGAGGTGAGATCAGAAACCCATACCCCAGGTTGTTTTCTGACTCTCTCTGATCTACGCGGTTCTTGTGTACTCGAAGATTAATGGTATAGGTTCATCATAGATGAACTATTTGTGTTCCATTAAGGACTTCGTGCCTTGAACAGTATTACTCCGATTTTCATCGAGTATCACTATCCTCCCACTGACCACTGCATATCGGTATTCCTCTCAGGAAAAACCGCATGGTGAGCAACAATCACATTGTTCTCATGTGAGATATATAAGTACTATACTTATGGTTTCCCTTAGGATAACCTATATTGGCACTTATCCAATTTGGGTCTTAGTTTGGTATCATCCAAACGTTATGCCTGGCATACCCAAATTATCAGGAATGAGAAACCTCGTTTCTTCCCTGTTCATATCCTATATGACATCTGTCAAACAGATTTATATGGAACCTTATTCTAAATAAGTTATTGCACTGTTAAAACTTATCCGTTGAAGGAAATGGCAGCTCAGAGCGACTCATGATTAGCCTTATCATGTCTAACATGATTCGGTTAATCCGTTCGGAAACACCGTCACTTTGACGTGTTCCGGGAGGAGTCCTCATTTGAAAGAATACTATACTCTTTCAAGTATATAAGAAACTTATTGCTTGAGTATTTTCCATTACGGTCTTACCGTGACGGTATAATACTATAGCCGATCCGTTTGTCTATTTCGTGTCGAAACTCTAAAAGTTTCTGATTTGTGTTCTTCAAAAGAAACACATAACCATAACGTGATGCCACATCCGTTAAGGTCACGAAATATTCATGTTCACATCTAGCCTAGCTAGATATGGGCCCACTAACTTCACCATGAATAGGGCTAACAGATCGGTGGCACTTACACTATTACCAAGTAAACAGTGTTTTAGGTACTTTACCTAACAAACTAGATTCGTAGACTTTATTTGAATAGTCAAATCAGTCCTAGTATCCACTCTTCAAAAGTGTGGATATACGAGTCTTGTATAATTGTGTCCCAGACAACAATGCCACAAATAAGTCTCTATTGATCAAATCAATTTGAGCTATTTATTTGTCATTTTATATGTTTGAGATTTTAATTATATTCAAAATATAAATTATGTTATTCACATCTAATGTGTTTATCTCAGTATCATCTTTATATAATAAAACACTTTAGTGTTCTAGAATATAAAGGTTTATCCGCAATGGATTAAACACTGATATAGAGATAATGTCTCTAGTCAAACTAGTTACATTATAACAGTTCCTAATTTAAGTATATACCCAAAGGGTAGTTCCTAAACTTAGGTATCTACGGTCGAAACAGCGACTTTCGTCCCGTTTCCGATTCGCAGAGCAATCTCAGCTTGAAGTCAGTATCCTGCTCAAAGCAGATTCTGAACATCAATACATATATTTTATGTATCACACTAAGTATTTAAAATCTAATTTCAATACTAGCTGTGAACATAACTAAGACAAAATTTTTTAAAGTTAGAGCCTCGCCCTTTCTTTAATTCCTTCGTGTCTGCCATATCCAAATGGTAGTCACTTTGGGATATGTCTATTATCCTTTTCAATATTTCAGAAACCTTAGGCCAAGCCTTGGGTTTTTAGAATATCGAAACGATGTGCACCTCGTGCTACATGCCCAATTGCAAACTTTGACTTTATCTCCTCTAGAATAGTCAATTAATTCTCCAAGAATTATAAATTACAATTTTAATACTTCTTAAATCTAAAATTAGATTTATGACAAGTATGTTAAATTAAGCATTAAAGTCATCATCACATAAATCTTCCAAAGATTTTATGCTCTACTTATTTTGCTTAATTTTGGGCGTGAGGTATAATAAGTTATTTTATCAAATAAAGTAACCTATTATTTATTCCCAATTTGAAAATTAAATGATTTAAAATATTTTAATCCCAGATTATATTTTAAATATCCAACTTTTCAATTTTATCTTGATTACAATAGTCCAACTATTTAATCAACGATTAGTGGTACTATATATATTATAATGATTATAATAGTCCAACTATATAATCAAATATATCCAAATTAATTAACCTCAATTACATTGATTACTATAATCCAATTATAAAATCAACTGTAAACTGAAATTAATTAATTCAAATATATTGATTAATATAATCCAATTATATATAATCAAGTATAATACAGTCCAACTGTTTATAAAACAACAATTTAAATATTAGTCCAACTAACATTTAATATTACGACGAAATAATTTAAATGAGCGCGTATGGCGAGTAATTGAACGAGTATTGCAAATTCAATTCTTGCCTCCCACTATTTTTCGTCGAGCCTCTAACCCTCTGTCGAGTACTCGGGAAACCGTGTTTCCTAGTGGGCTAGGATCCCGTTAAATATCACACAATCTTGACTTTGGCCAACAAATTGTATGATAATTAACTAGGTAGATCTCGAAGATCAATGGATCTCATCCAACTCCTAGATCCAGTAGGTGGACATCCAAGTCCCAAACATATATCTTATATATGCCTATACATCGAATGTATACCCTAACCTTTTTCCTATGAATCAACTAGGCCTTGGCTTTGGCACAACAAACCTAGTGATCCCAGTCAAGCGCGGACCCATTGACATGGAAGCTTCGTAATCAATGTCAATGGACAAGAAGTGGTCTTGACTTTGGCCAACAAACCACAACTTGGACACGACATCGATATGGAACAAAACCTCGTGATTCAAACACATCTTTGACGGACAAGGGCTTGACTTTGGCCAACAACCCATGCCAATCTAGGATCTTGAGCAAGAATCACTCAATGGAAGGAAAAGACGCATGATATTTTATGAGGGCTATTCGCGTGCAAATTGGCTACCAATTTAATTATCTTTGTTAAGGTCTCATCATCATACACCCTTAAACATGCATTCTAAACACATAATAAAGCGAGTATGAAAATAAAATAATAGTGATATGCGGATGGATATTTTACACATTGATCCTAGATCAAATCTCTCACTTTCTCTCTCCCGCTAGCACTAATATTTCTTCTACCCGTTACACTACACTTCTAAAGAAACCTCATTTACATTGAGGGGAATAGGTGAGAAGAGAATACAAAGAAATAGGAGATAAGGCTGGACTCGCAGGTCCAATTAATAAATCAAATTTATTACAACAATTTCTAAAATTGCCCCACCCTTCTAATATCCATCCGATATACATTATTCAAACATCACAACCATGTATTCATACAAGCATGTTATCAATCAATCAAATCAAATTAATTAATCTTGATAATTAGTGATCATCCAATGTTCAAACAAAGATTTGATTTTGTTCGAGTCAAACTCGTATTGCGAACACGTACTCAAAGTACGATTTCTACGAATTAAATTAAATTACATGATTAAATCCAATTTAATACGTATTTAATTCTAATTCATTATTTAATTCCAAATTAAATATTACACTTTATAAAATAAACCTTTACGACTTAAATTCCAAATTTAATTGTACGGGTCTCAAAGCCCGATTAATATCCAATATTAATTTAATTAAAGTCTAATGGGCTTTTAATTAATTTCTTGAGGCGTGGACTTTTGGTCAACTCGGGTCAAACCCGCAACCAAAGTCCAATCCGGGAGTTACCCCATAAGCCCATAAATTAATTTAGGCCCATTAGGCCCAATTAAACGTTAAAGGTTCATTAGTCGCATTTGGGCCTTTTGGAAGCGGTTTTGGGCCTAATTGGATCCAACCAATTTTGGCCTAAACCAACTTTGTACAACAAAGTCCAATAAACCCAATAACAACTTAAAAAGGCCCAAATCCAATTTTAAGCCCAATAATTTAATTTCAAAAATTCCAAATTTTCCAATTAAATTACCTAAAGTGTATAGCATTATTAATTACCCAAATCAAAGTTTCCAAAACACTAAATTTGTCCAATTAATCATGCTTATCATCAATTAATCATGTCCAACATAATTAAATCAAAATCAAACCCAATTTATACATGCTAAAGTCTCGGCCATAAGGGGAAAAAATGCCCAAATCAAATTCAATCCAATTGAACCCAATCAAACATAAATTCAACATCCCCAAATGATTTCTAAGTCATCCAATGAACAAAAATCAAAAAACCAAGACATTAGGGCACTTGCCAAATTCGGCCATCACAAGCAAATTGGGGAAAAATTGTTCCAAACACTTTTCATCAAATTGATCTAATCAATCATCAATTAAACAACATTTAAGCATTCTAAATCATCCAATTTCATTAAACATGCTCAAAATCAAGTTTACCCAAATTTGTCATGCCCAAAATTTGGGGAAAAATGGATCCAACCAAATTTCATGAAATTGATTATGCACAACATCAATTCAACCTCATTCAAGCATACTATACTAAACAATTTAATCATTTGATTCAAATTGAGTTTACCCAAATTAAAGTTTTGGCCAACAATAAGCAAATTGGGGAAAATCAATCCAATCAATTTTTCTTCAAATTGATTACATATAACTCTAATTAAATCATATACAAGCATTCTTAAACAAACAATTTGTCAAAATCATGCTTAAATCAAAAAGCCCCAAATTTAGCTCAAGAACCCTAATTCGTTTTATGCAACCAATAGCTCAAGATACCATTGAAGAGTTTCAATCAAGTCCCAAGATCATAAATCATGCATAAAACGAGTTGAATACAACCAAGGAGTAAGGCGGAATTCATACTCACATTGATGGGTTTGATGCTAGGAAGAACAAGATGCGTTTTTGCCTCCCTCCAAGCTCGGCAATGGCTTCTGTGACAGTGGACTGCACGGTTTTGGGGTGTCTTCCTCCTTGTTCATTCGGCCATGGATGTCACCATTGAAGCTCCAAGCTTCAAGCTTTCCATGCTCACAAATTCGTTTCCCTATCACCATAATATAACCCATGTGTGTGCTAGCACTACTCTTCTTCATTTGCTTCTCAAAATTTCGGTCAAACCAGAAACCTTTTATGAAGAAATCGGCTAGAAGCCGTGAGAGGGAGAAGAGAGAAAGATGAAGGGTTTTTTGGCTCCAAAGGCCTAAAACCGTGTACTGTTCATCAAGAGAGAGAGAAGACCGAATTTCATAGTGAGGAAAAAAGAAAAAATGTAATATATATTATTCATTTATTTTCCAAAAATAAATAAAATATATATACCAAACCTTTTCATATTCCAAAAAGTCAAAAGGCAAAAACAATCAATGCTTTTCACCTTTTACCCATCACTTTTACTATTCACATCAAGTCACTTTATCAAAGTAACAACATGTCATGTCACATCACTCAAAGTGACAAGTGATTTGATAATTGATGCGACCAGCGATTTGACGCTTGATGTGACTTGCGTACCGCGCTCGAATTCGAAATGCGAATGCGCTCGCAATCACTCTCGGGCTCGGGTTCGCTAATTCTAAATTAACGAATTTTCCGTCGCGTCGTAATTAAATGATTACGCCTAGCGAAATCACTATTTACGTCGCTAACGAATTAATTCTTAATTAATTCGTTCGCCCGAATTAAAATCTAATTTTAATTCCGCGTCGAAATCCAATTTCTTATAATATATCGAATATATTATTTTATCGATTAATTCCAAATTAATCGTTCTCTCTCTTTAATTAATATTTTATCCCAGATAAAATATCTCCGCAATTAATCCCAGATTAATTTTCTCTCTCTTCTAATTAATCCTAGATTAATTAAAGTGCGAGTTATACATCATCGGTGAATCTTCAGGAAGCGACCCATGAGATCTCCGGATATGTTGGCAGTAAATACGGTCGTCGGATTATCCGAACACGTAAGCACCTCGTACTACGTTTATACCGATTTACAAGACAAGGTTGGCTTCTAGAAAAGCGCCATGCCTACCCAATTCTCCAAATATTCTTACAGGAATATATAGATCTGTATCAAGCGTAGTATACCGTAGTATTGTGTATATCGGCCCAGTATCGGATAGTCACGTGCTAGGGCTGGGGTTGGATAAGTGTCTGCCCCGTCCGAAGCACATGTCGGATGTCTGGTAACTAGTCTCTATAATCGGATATACATGACCTTGTCATAATATCCCGATGGCCGGCCAACACTTAAGAGCACTAATACCGTATCCTGCGTGACATCATCTCCACTATGACTGAAGTGATACTTCCGTCTCGACATCACACCCAATACACTACGACTCTCTGATAAACCCAGAAGCGGTGTACGCAGAACCGGTTAAAGCCCTGTACCACCAAGACCAAAGTCTACCGATTATCGCAAGTATTAGCGATGCAAGTCTCAGGTTAAGACTATAAACACCTACCTTGATTTCGGCCTCCCATAGACACATAGTCATAATACCAATGGGATTCCGAGGGGTCTATCCAGAGCGAAGCTGTTTCCCGTACCATCGGTGAAACACAACCTCCTATCACACTTGCATAAGTATCCAATACTTAAATATATGAGAACTATGCCGTTGTGCCCTCACAACGCGCACAAGTGCAATACTAGCCTATTCCGCATTATCGATGTCCTGTCTTGATAATACTCCGGCTATGGATATTTAATGATTAATCCTTCGTGGACTGATACTGTCTCATATTATCTCAATCCAGGAACTAATCATATGGACCTCTCTTCATTTATACATCTATGGTGATCTAATCACAAATGATGAGAGTGCAATTTCCTTGTCACATAGTTAATTTGTACAACAACACCGTGATCTGTACAAATACTGACGCTATGGGTCATATTATCCAACAATCTCTCCCCCGTATGGGAACTTAACAACCTGATGTAGAGTGGAGGGCACGCCCCCAAGCTTGTGAAACCAAGGCCTTCCCAATAACAAAGCAAAAGTGGTCGGGATGTCCAGCACTGTGAATTCAACATCATCTTCAATTGGGCCAACTTTGACCATTGCTGCAAAAGTACCCTCAACTCCCCTCTTACTATCATCATAAGCTTTAATAGTCATACTAGAGGGATCCAGATTCGTTGCCTTTATACCCAGCTTCACCAAAATCTTCAATAGGCACACATTGATGGAGGAGCCATCATCTACCATCACATAAGAGGTCTCCTTGCCCCCTTACTTCAGCTTTGATGAATAAGGGTCTATTATGATTCCTTCCCTCAGCTGGAAGTTCCTCCTCAGAAAAGGTTATCTGTAAAGCTTCTTTTTATACTGATCCAACAAACATTGTGGGGTTAGCATCCTCCGGCACTACTATCTTACTCAAGGCCTCAACCATAGCACGTCTGTGCTCCTGTGATGAACACAACAATTCCCATATGCTGACCTATGCCCGCGTCTTTTTCAACTGTTGCAGCACTACATCTCCCTCATCAATTTCTGTATTCTCAGCCACTTCTCTCCCTTCTGTCAACACTCTTTTACCCTTCTCAGCTGTATCACTGTAGAAACGCCCACTGCGTGTCATTCCTCTTACCTCATCTTCATCACTACTGGAAAAGTCTACCCAGAAATTCTTCCTCTGTTCTGTTTCATCTTCACTGTTGCTATCCCAAATTCCCAGGCAAAAGGCTTGGTGGTCAAAGGATTTGAGGACAAGGCTTTCGGGTAGGCCAGAGTTTATCATATAGGTAGGTGGTAGGACAGAGTTGTAATTCGGCAGGGGTTTTTTTGTGTGTGTTAGGCTGTTCTGATTCTGGGTCGGGTATCTTTTTGGAGTCTATAAGGTCCTGGATTTCATGGCAGAGGCGGGCACAATTGTCAGTGTCATGGCCCTTTTGTTGGTGGAAATGGCAATAGTGGTTCAGGTTGAGATGCGGTGGTGGTGGGTGTGGAAGTGGTTTGGTTTCTAAGGGTTTTAGAAGTCTCTGTCTCTTTAATTTCTCCAATACCTTAGACAAAGGTCTACCCAGGTCGGAGAAACGCCGATTCCGGATATCAGTAATCTTAGGAGAAATAGGTTTGGCACCTGATGTTCCCCCAATGAGCCTCTTGTTCAGGCCATAGAACTTTCTATTCTCCGCCTCTTATTCTTCAATATCCATGACAGTTTCCCTCAACTGTCGAAAATCAGTAATCATGGAGGTCATCCTCCTCAACTTGCCATAGATCGAGGGCTTATTACCCTTGATAATCATGTTAATCTGGTCCTTCTCTGAGGGCCGAGTCTGCATCTTTAGAAGCTAGCTTCTCCAGCGGTCTACATACTCCTTGAAGCTTTCTTTCGGCTTCTGCTTAGTGTTCTCCAAATCACGGAGTGACAAATCAATTTCCAAATCTGTAACATATTGCTTCAGAAAAGCTTCAGTCAGTTCCCTCCAGTATTCCTTAACCTTTCTTTCTAGGCTATGATATCATACTACCGGCGCCCCCTCAAGTGACATTCCAAACATTTTCTGCACTTGGCACTGTGACAAGCCCACTGAACTCATAACTGAAACATATTGTCGAAGATGGACCCTCGGGTCCCCATTCCCATTGAACTTGGCCATATCAGGCATCTTGAACTGAGCTGGCAGCTGTTCTTCAAAAGTCATCGCTTCATAATCTAACAACTCTTCATGTTTACCCCTCATTTTACGGGTAACCATTTCTACTTGATCCCGAAGCTTCTGAAATTATGCCTGAGACCTAATCATTCTTCATGTCGCATATTCTGCCATGTCATCATCAAAAGTGGGGATATCATCCCCCAACCCATTCAGAGGCTCCTCACACCTCACATTCTCAGAATTTCCCCCAGCACGGGGCACATCCATATTAGCCACAACAGCAGTCAAGGCTTGTAACTGTTCAGTAATCTTGGTGAGACTGTTCTCAAACTGATCCATACGGGATGTTTCATTCTCTGATTCGCTCATGTTTGTTATCGGCCTTTTAACAAGTCTTCCCTTTTCCCTAACCCAACGGATATCTATGATGGCTCTTAAGACACAAGAGAGTTAACATGATGTGTGTATGCATGAGATGCATGAGATATGTGCGATGTGTGGAACATATAATTCGGCCCATTGTCATTTTAAAGCTTCAATCATATTATTGCAAGGTGCAAACTTGTCCCAGTTGAAAAGCCCCAACAGGTTTACACCTTTGCGACAACATGGTTAAACAACTTCAAATGATAAGGGGCCCAAACACAGGATGGCCCATCGGCATTTTAGAAACTTTTGGCCCAATTGTCATAGGATACGAACTCGTCCCAGTTTAAATGGCCCAACAAGTTCGCATTTCTGACAAGAGGTCCAACTGCATCCAAATGAGGATGGTCCCAAGCATAAAGAGATAATTCAATCATAAAGCAATAATTTCTACAAAGCGGCCCATTGGCATTTTAGAAGCCTTTGGCCCAATTGTCATAGGATATGAACTCGTCCCAGTTTAAATGGTCCAACAAGTTCGCATTTCTGACAAGAAGTCCAACTGCATCCAAATGAGGATGGTCCACAAGCACAAGGAAATAGTTGCTATAGGCCATACAACTCCGGTCTACGTGTGGGTTTGCAGGAGTGTGGACAAAGACTCTCGTTGGCGAAGGATTGCCCACAACTAGGTCTCCCCACTCAAGGGTTCGAGCGACCAAGTGAGCGCACCTTTTTTATACCTTACAATACGTGCCAACGAGTTATACTGTGTGACTGACTGTCAAATGGATTTCCCACTGTAGATTCCCCAGAGGGAGGGCGAAACGAACTCTCTTAAAAACCCAAGCCTCTTCGGCTCTTATCGCTTGGTGACAGGAATAAACAATGAGTCCTCCAAATTAGAGATCTGCTGGACGTTCGAACGTGTTAGCGAACACAGCACGAACGAAAGCAGTGAACATGTGAATTGAATCCGATGACATACTTATTCTGAATTTTCCCTTCCGACATTCGTTTCCCGCGACTTTCGTGACTTAAAAGGTAGTGTCTCCAAATGAGACTCATCATATGGACTTATATGAAAAATGCAGTGCCTACAACTTTATCTCTAACCAAATCTGATTTGACTTTCTTTTCCTTTTTTTGTTTTTTTAATACGAAAGAAAATGTACTTCTATTAAGTAATAAATGTACCACTTGAATGAGAAGACAATATAAGAAAGCCTAAATATAACTAAAACTAACAAATTTTGACTTGTAATAAATAATGATCTAAAATTCCAATAATCAACAAAAGAAGAAAAAAAACAATTCTTGATGTTTTTGATTTCTCTGTGCCGCATCATTCAGTTTTGAGTAGGATTCTTTGACTTATGATGATGAATCGCATGTTGAACTATTGAATAAAAGAATTAATTTCTCCCTATATTCTTCTGTTTCCCCACTCTGAAAATCTTCCCTTCTTTTCTCTTCAATTGGTTCTACATCAATTTTCTATCAAAAGCCAACCTCTGATTCATAAACTTCGGCAATGTAATCAACCAAAACAGCTCCTAAGAATTAGATTCTAATTGTGCACGTGACATATTTTTTTTTTCTTTTTTTTTTGAAATTTTTGAATCCAACACATGGAGGATGACAAAAGAATAAGAACGAAAAGAAAAGAAAAAGTAACAGAAAAAAGGCTCAAAGAAAAGAGAAAAAAAGAAAGAAAAAAATTAAAAAGACACAAACTATAAGATATAACTTGCTCTGCAACCAAAGCTCTGAATACCAACTAATGAAAACCTGCTTGGAACAAAGCCAGACAAACCCACAAAAGATTATTATCCACGCAACTCCTATGAATCCTGCAGAAATAAAACCCTGTGAAACACATAAAAGATTGTTATGAGTGCCCAGGAAAGCACAACGAGGTTTGAAGATTAGAAATCCATGAAGAACAAAACCTCACGAACCCCTAATTACTTGAAACGCCACAAAGGACAACAACCTCCTTTGATAAGTTTTGAAGAGAATTCACTCTTCCATGGTTAGCCATCAACGACCTTACCACCAATGTGCTTAACAGCAATATTAATTTTTTTGGGTTAAAACATTCATGCGTTTTATTAATGACAGGCTTGCTTAAATAATACAATGGAAACCCTAATTTTAATATATAAAAACCCAAAAATAACCCTAGGTAATAATCCTCGTTGCAAATAAAATCTTGGGACCCTAAAATTTGGCCTACTCTAATATAAACCCCAACATTAAAACCTAGAGCCCCTAACATTCAACCCACTCTAAAATAAACACTAACATTAACCCTCTCTGGGAGGCCTTTACTTGTATATCTTGAACCTCATTCATTGCCAAATAACGTGAATAGATTATTAGGCTTATTCATTGAATGCGTGGATCCATGCTTCAAGGCTTGTTTTCTTGACGCTTCATG